>VYZS01066863.1:29212-41319 GCA_013400695.1 Neodrepanis coruscans | reverse complement strand
GAAAAGGGCCACCGAAAACCCACGTGGGCACCAGCACTGCCCGCAGCCCCCCAGTCCGCGCGGACAGGGGGGAAAGGGCCGTCCCCCTCCCCCCGCCTGGCCGCCAGCCCTGCGCGGCAGGAACAAAGACCGTTTTTACTCTCGGCTTTACCCTATGACAACATAACAACATGATTGTTAGTTACTCAGCTTGGGGAGACTGAGAGGGTCCCATATGGCACCAGAGGCTGAGAGATTCTGGTGGCATCAGAGAAAGCATGGATAAACAACCACCCCTCTGTGGGCAGAGTGGTTTCCTGTGAGCAGTTCTGTGACTATTTGCTCAGTCAGCTGGCCCACATTGGATAGTCATACTACCAGCTGAGAGAAGCTTAATAACTTGAACCAGGAAAGAGAATAACATTATGAAAACAAGCCGTGGCTTTTTCCCTCAGCAAAATGCTCAGCTAGTTAATACTGGTGTAGCTGCATCTGAGCTATGTCACCCACCTCAATATTGTATTATTAATTCTATAAAAATTGTGTTGCTATTCTGTACCATGGATGGGGTTTTTAACTATTTCATTAGCTCAGTGGGAATGGTACACAGAAACAGTTTAATTCTGTAGGACTATAATGAGTCACAGTGCTCAAAGGAGCAAATTCCAGGATACTAGAACAAATTTGGACACTGCCAGCCTCCTCACAAGCAGGCTTCAGCTAAGATCACTGACTAAAATATGCAGCTAAGGCACAGCTGAACGTGACTCATAGGAAATAGTATGCTGACCTGAATACACATGCTGAGTACATGCTGTGGGTGGGCAGCTTAAACGCTTTGTAAAACCGTTTCTTTCAGTTCTATTTTTTCCACCTCCTGATCAACGGTGAAAACTGAGCTTTAATAATCCAAGTTTCCCCTTTGCCCTGCAAAAGCAATAAATATGCTGTCCCAAGCCTCTCAACACCATGGGTTCTGATACAGATTTATATAGAAAAGCTTCTGCCAAATCTGGCACTGTTGAGTAGTGGGAAGGATTTGCAGCTGGGAGATATCTGAGGTGGTGTGAGGTGAGGGAGTGGGTTTAGGTGAAGTGATGGGCTGCCAGGGTGGATCTGCAAGAACTGCTACAGCTGTGGAGGCACAGGCAGGTTCCTGCACAGACACACATGCTGCACTTTTGTTTTGATTCTTTTTTTTGGGGGGAGGGGAGGGGAGGGGGAGTATTGTCTAAGGTAGATACCGACTATTCAGTGAAGTCACTTACCAGTGCAAAAATACAAACACTGATAGGATTATTATGCCTGTTAGTTTACAATAGAAAAAAGTTCACAATTCCTAATCCCTACTTTGAGTTAGAAAAGAGGTATACAGTGATGAAACTTCTTTTATTCATCCACTCAGGTCTTAAGCAGCATGAGCATTAGGCAGTCAGCACGTCTACAATCTCACATAGCAATTCTCACTGACTGCATTTGGGCACACATTCCACTACAGGCAAAACTTGCCTCCGTAAGGGGAATTTAGGGAAAAAAAGGAGCTTATGTTTTCTTGACATTAATGAGAAGAATCTGGCATTAACTGAAAGTAATTGACAACATTAGGGCAATGATAAAGGGCTGGCCTTGTTGCCAGAAAGACAGATTAGAGGGAGGGACATTTTTTGAGTCCAAGAATTATTCCAGATGCAAGGAAGTGCATTCTTTCTAAATCCATAGGGGTATATAATGGATATACTTATATTTTCATATTGCTGTACAAAAACTTGGTCTCTGAAACAGTGAACTCATATTTTTTCCCACTGTGGAAAATACAGTTCAGGATTGTACTGGTCCACTGGTAACCATGGTCTGCCGCTGAGCTCTTGCTAAAGAAATTGAGTACATGAACATGTTGCCATGACACAGTAAGTTACTGTGTACCAACTGAAATATGCTAACTGCGAGAGAAGATTGCAATGGATGAAATATTTTAATTTTTTTCAGCTTTTTTTTTTTTGTGTGCTTTTTTTCAAAATACTTACAGAGCATAGCAGTGCTGTAGGAAATGGCAGTTCACTGGTGTTCCCCCAGACCAGTGGCATTTCTGCTGTGTTTGGCCATTTGATTATATTTCATTGACTGAACAATCCTAAATGTACATAGGACTGAAGGTAATTGGGTGACTCAAGACCGGGACAGGATTATACAGCTGGGACTTCATCACTGTTTTAGTATGGAGTGTGTTTATAGCAACAGGTCTTCTTGAATGGATACTTTAATTTAGAAAATGTGTGTATGGAAGTGGTGTAGCTCATTTAAAGACACTATGTTCATAACTCTTCTTTCTTACAAATAGGAATGAGGCACTTATACAGCTTTAGCATCTAATAAGCTTTGTACTTAGCTCAGCTTTGAATTTTTGAGTCACTTGAAGTGTGTGACTGATTTTAGGAAAAAACCATCAAATGAACAACAGCAAGTCAGCAGGATGAAATGGTATTTACCTCATCATTACAGAGGAATGTGGGAATAAAGCAAATAAGTTATAGATGTGGTGTAGAGTCTCTCTTGCAGAACTCCTTGGTTTCTGCCATTGGTTAAGAATTAAATTAGTTGATGATTTTTAAAGGGACTAGGGAAAATCTTTATGAAACCAGTCATCTAAGGATAAGAGGGAAGGCCGTTGCAAAAGCAAATAGTTTTTTAAAAGATAGGTAATGGAGGGTTAAAATAGGAAGTTCTCCCAGGAAAGAGAGGTCCAGAATGCTTTGTGCTAAGACCTGTGGAATTGAAAATATGAATTTATGAATTCATTTAAGTATAATGTTTTGTAAAAGTGGGTTAATAGAGACTATTGACATACTTGTACTGATGATACTAAATTCTTCAGAGTAGTAAAGATGAGAGCTGATTGTTCAGAACTGTAGAAAAATATTGTATGGCTAAGGGACTGGGCAGTAAAGTAGGAAAAAAAGAAAATATAATCTAAAATGGGACATACTAGAAATCAACAATCCTGACTTCATACATACGAATGATGAACTAAGATGGCCACTCACCAACCTATGAAGGTTGCTGACTACATGGGAATGACCTCAGGATCAGAAAGTCACTGACCTGCAAATTGGTGGAGACTGGAGGAGTATTCAGGGTAATTAGTTTATATGCTTCCCTGTTGCACTCTAGGTGTCTGGTTCTGGCTGCTGTTGGAGACAGATTTCTAGCATCACTGGACCATCAGTCAGAGACAGGACTGCTGTTATTCTTATTTTCTTATGCTTTCAAAAATCTCCCCCTTTATTGTGTTTACTGTCTGAACCATGGAGAAATGCGTCTCACTTTGGACAGAATTCGGAGGAAGCAGAAAAAATGATATTCAAATGTATTTTCTAAATCCAAAACATTGAATGGCTTTTTTTGTGTGTGTTTACAGAAAAAGAGAAGTGAGATATATTGAACCTGTGATACTTAGAAAAGTACCACTGTTCTGAACAAGTTCATGCATTCATAGGTCAAGATACATGAAACTGAGGGTTTTTTATACTCCAGCTGTGGCAATGAGAATATTTATTTATAATTACTTTCTTGAATTGCCCAGCATAATGCTTGCTTATATTTTTTCTCTTCTTAGAATATAGTCAGGTAAGAATATATATTCAGTCTTGCAGGTTTTGGAGGAGAAGATATTTTAAAGGAAAATACCATTCTGTACCTCAGATTCAATAAGAGAAAATGGGTTTTCTCTACTATTATTTCTCATCTTGAAGACAGACAACACAGTTAAAATACCAAAAGGAAAATTTTAAAACTTGCATACTACTTGACACCCAGGAATTTCTGGGTATGCAAATGAGAACATCCATATGCAAATATCACCAGAAAGTGCCTTGACAATATTTGTGAAAAATGTGCGTGCATTTAAATCCTTGTATGGAGAGGATCCTACAATCACAGAATTATATAGGCTGCAAGGGACTTTTTGAGATTGTCTGATCTCACAACACACCCCCTCACCCCCCGCTGAAAAAGGATGAAATTAAAAATTAAGACTAGGTTGTTCATGGCCTTGTTCAAATGAGTTTCGACTATTTCCAAGGCTGGAGATCCCTTGAGCTTTGTGGGCACTGGTTCCAGTGTCTGACCACGCCCACAGAATTGTTCTGTATATGTCTAATTGCTTTAACCTGCACTCATTGCCTCTTATCCTTTGGCTGAGAAAAGCTTGGTTCTGTCTACTCTGTAACCATTGGAGATGGGCAATGAGTACATCCCCTCTGAGCCCTCCCTTCCCAGCCTGAACAGCCCCAGCTCCCCCAGACTCCCATCAAATGTCCTGTGGTGCAGCCCCCTGACCACTGGACTTTATTATGTCAGGCTGTTTATTTCACTCCAAACCGCAACCTTCCCCAGCACCCCACCTACAAACACACTGGACACAAAAACCTCAGGATAAGCCGAAATAGGAGTTTCATGTGAAATTTACTGGATACCAATCTACAGTAGCAAGCCCTGAAATGTTTGACCTGTCTGCCTTAACATGTAATTTTTAGCACATACATAATAGCTGAAAAATGGTCACAGATCATATTTGTGAACACAGTTTAAACATAGTAACATGTGAATATTATGGAAAGATTATCTGGTCACCTAAGTGAAATAGTCAAAAAGTATGCACAGATGTGCCATATTTTCAAATCCATTTGGCAGCAACGTCGCTACCTTTTCCAAATGGTGTGGTCAACAAGAGGACACAATCTTAAGCTGTGTCAGGGGAGGCTTAGACTGGATGTTAGGAAAAACTTTTTCACAGAAGGAGTGATTTCCCACTGGAATGGGTTGCCCAGAGAGGTGGTGGAGTCACCATCCCTAGATGTGTTTAAGAAGAGATTGGATGAGGTACTTAGTGCCATGATTTAGATGATGAGATGGTGTTAGCTAACAGATTGGACTCGATGATCTCAGTGGTGTTTTCTAACCTCGTTAATTCTGTGATTCTGTGATTCTGTGGTGTTTTAGGGTTGCAATAAGGAATTGGCCTCTCAGCCCTTTTGAAAAACAGGTCCTCTTTCACACCCTGTGTTGGGAGGCAATCTGGTTTTAACCCCAAAATCTAGAAACTAATGAGGGTTTACTTTGAACATTTATGTCTCAAGTCCCTTTTATTGCTGTTTCCATGTATGATAAAATTGTATGAACAATCAGCCCTGGGCCACTGATGTGCATAAATCTATGCCTAATGGAGAAGGTATCCTACTGCAGCCATGTAGTTAAATCTACCTTGAATTAGGAATGTTTGTATTGTGAAAAGAACTGGGTTTCATACTTCATATTTAATGAGAGTAGGGATGTATGCAGAAAAGACAGTCCTTTGCTTTTAAAATATTTGGGCTTTTTCTCTCTTGATATAGCCGTTTTCTCAGTCTCAGCAGAATATTCCCTTCCAGGAGTAAAGTGTGGCATATTTTTGCAAATACATTCAAGCAAGATTTCTTGTTTTAAATGTCATTTAATTTGTCAACTTTATTGCAGAATGGGGAAATGGTGCTGAATGCAGCTGTCACCTTCAGTGCTTGGCCTTGGCAAGTTTTCCAGCAAGAATGAATTTTACAGCTTGTCTACCCTCCAGCCTTTAGTTATCTGGAACTGCTTTTCACCATTATAGCTGTTCAGCTGCAATTAAGAGGGCATCTGAGTATTTGGGAATTCCTTGGACCATTAGTTTGAGCAACTCTAATTACGGTATGAAAGGGTTTTTTTTAATATATTCTGTGCTTTTAATTACCTAGAAGAAGTTTATTTGAGAGGAAATGTTCTGTTTTGTTGGGACATTTGCTCTTTTGTAAACCCAGTATTTCAGCACACAACTGTGGATTTTACCGGAGGCTGGGCAAAATCCATCAGTTTTGTGTCAGTGAACCAGTCATGAGAATTTCTACCATTTCATGCAACTCTTAATGTTTCTCTGTTGCTGTTTTGCTTTTTTGCTTTCTTTCTTCAATTAGAGTTACCACAAAAGACACATATTTCCATCAAAATACAGGCAGACGCACCCACAAAGCCAAGGATCCCTGTGGCCCAGCTCTGTGTACTTGAAGCTTCTTGCACTTGCCCATACACATCATGCCCGAAAACGTGTTGCTGGCCACAGACTCCAAGGCTATACAAGTTAAAGGAAATTCCTGCTTTTCAGGAAAGACCATCTTGCTTTTGATTTTTATTACATGGGTTTTTTTATTTTCTTCCAAGCTGTTTCTGTCCAAAGGCAAGGCTTTTGCTTTGATTATGATGACTGTAAAGAGTTTCTAAGCCTCCAAACACTACTTAGAGGAGCCTTCCCATTGACATCAAAGAGCTTTAGATCCAGGGAGGCTCATTCTGAACACACCAAAACCAATTCAGTCTTTTTTCCAAACTCTACATTATAATATTGATGTTTGCAACTTACGTGCTTCTTCCAAACTGTTTTTCCTCAGTTGAATTTAGAATTTCTAGTTTCTTAAGCTACAGTACATATCCTAAAACATATATATAAAAAATTGATGCTCTAGAATCACTTGTGGAAATCTTTTATGTTAATATGCTTAGTAGCTGTAAATATTGTCAATAAGGTTTCCAGTAGATAATTATACTGAGACTGTTTAGCATGCATTTCTCTTGAATGCTGTTTATAAGTTCTGAGTCTTAAAATCACAAGTTTCTGTTAGAAGTTCTTAGCCTTGTAGAATGGCTTTTCCTGACAGTAGAGTTCCCTGCAGTCCTGAGTCATTTGTCACCATTTCAGTGATAATGAATTTTGCAAAAGCAGTTCATTCTGTGCTTTTTCAGTGTACAGCTGTCAGCCAGATATCATCTGGACAAAGTGTTAAATAAGCACTATTACGAAAGAAAGAAATAAAACTTTGACAGCAAATGCAAGCAGCCTCTGCTTATCAAACTGTTGGCAGCAGGGCAGTCTGCATCCACAGCCACTGCACAGTCACTGTGGTTTTCTACCAAACTAGCAGGAAACACTGGGCTTGGAAAAGGAAGGTCAAACATGCTTCTCATTGTACCCAGGACAGCTTTTCACAAGTCCTGTTCTTGGTCTGTCCTCAATGTCCTCTAATTTCTATGACAGTGCACGAATGGAGAGGTGTGTTTCTAGCTGGAAATTGGACTGCAGTGATTTAAAAGGGATGTTTGTGTGTTTTTCTCAGGTGATTGCAGAGTCAACGGCTTTTCTGATGAACAAAACGATCACACAAAAGGATAATTCTGCTCTGCCAACTTCAGAATGAATGTCTGAAACAGTTCTGTAATTTACTGGGTTCCATGTGTCTGGACAGTCAGCTGTACCTGATGACACTGGCTGTACAGCAGCAAGAACAAGGGAGAATACAAGAGGATCTCCACTTTTACTACAGGGACAGCCCTAGAACTTAGTAGTCATAGGGGATGTGAAAAGTAGGCAGCAGTTTATCAGTAAATTTGATCCTATAGTGGTATCATGTGTGTCAGGGAAACTCATGTCATGGACATATCACAGATGGCAAAGATGGGAGTTGGCTGTCCTTTCTACCTGGTGGGCAACTAAGGAAACAGACAGAAAACTGGCATATTGCACCTCAGTGAGAGATCGGTTGGTCTTGCCCCTACAGGAGAATGTCTGCATTGTTTAGTTTTTGAAGTATGAATAAGAAGTCCTGAGTCATGGTAGTGGTTGGGCAAAGAGAGCTTGAAATCCATCTCTTTTTCTGTGTCAGAGAGCTCATGTCTACCTGGTCATCAGTGGAACAGTGTACTATAATGAGAGGATGATCTGGATCTATTCATGGTCCAAGTAGTGACATCTCATGGGTTGCATCAGTACATGACCACCTGACATCCTGGACATAAGAAACACCCTAAGATGTGTAGTGTATGCTGCTGCTCAGTTACTTTAACCCCCACTCAAAGCGTTGAGTGTCAAACTTCAAATAAAGCCATGCCTTTGCTTGGGAAATAATTATATTTTTTTTGTTTTCAGGTAATTTTTATTGCTAAATCTAAACCACAGTGAAGCTAGATGTCTAATCTAAAATAGGCATTTAAGGAGCTATTTCATGTATTTTCATCATCTGTTTCAGGACAAAATATGTTGCCTCTGGAGTGCTTGCATCTATCTCCATTGACTACACAGGGACAAAACCTGCTGATTATAGACTAGACTCTCAGACAGCTTCATGTGACAAATCTTACCTTTAATGTACTGGCTCTCAGTTGGAAGAAAATGGTGGTACAGCAGATAGGGGCTGGAAAACATCTAATATCTACTAAGCTTATCCACAGCCTGAAACATAAATGTAATTATCCCTATGACCTTTTCCTTTCTGAGGAAGACTCACAGAGAGCTGACACTGGCCGGTTGCTGAATGCTTTCAACAGCAGTTTGGGTTTCTGTGCAGTGCCAGGGAGTACACAGCTCTCCCCAGGGTTAGGCCTTTGGTGATCTTGTACTGCTTCTGACAGCTCAGAGTATCTCTTGTAATGAACAGCCAGAAAAGTTTGGAATTTATGTATAAGCAGGCAGACCATATAAGCAACACTTTCAAAAGTGAAGTCTGTTGTGGCTGTAAACTAGCCTATTAAATGTTAATCCTAACCATGTCAGACCTGGCTCACCAGAGGTGTAATTATTTCATATGTAAAAGTATTTGCTTTGGATATGTAAAGAAATACAAATTTAATTATAAATAGATCATGCAAACGACAGTGATGAATTTTGTTGTTAATGTAGCCTGTATAACGTCTGAGTCCCATTGCAATGGACTAGATTTTCATTTATACATCTTGTGTTGTTCCTATTAAATGACGTGTGTGTTCTTAAAATCAGGCACAGTGAAAAACTAACACACTTCTATACAGCTATATAACATGACCTCTAAATGCCATCAGCAACTTGGGGCAACAATATCAAAAGCCTATTCAGTTAATTACAACTTGCCAAATAATGAGGCCTTTTTTATGGTGAAAGTGGGCCTCTTTTTTGTGTGAACAGGTGAACTTTGCATTCTTCAGCAAGCTTTTTCAATTTCTGATCATAAATACAACTTCTGTCCTTTTATAAATATAAAACTTACAGCTTATTTCAGTTGCAGAAAGAGGAGAAATCAGCTTACTTTGTTTCTTGTGTTGTAGCTTACCATCTCTCTTCTGGACTTAAAAAGATATAGAAGTCATCTGTCAATAGGAACTTGTATTTTGTATTTAGGGCAATTTTTTTAAAAGCTCTCTTTCTTTTCTGGCTTTAACTTAATTTTGCCTATCTTAACCAACTTAATGACACAAGTATTAACCTACAGGCAGTCTTGTTCTATCTGAGTCTGCATTTTTTTTCTTGCATAGGTAAGGGAAATTCATCCCAAAATAACAATTTGAATCATGAATATAGAATAGAAACAGGGAAAGAAATAGGGAAGAAGGCAGCAAACTTTGGAGGCACAAAAGGCTACTGCAGAAAGCAAGAGAGCAGCCTCTTCTCCAAGTTTGTGGTAGACATAACAAGAAGTAATGAGCGTAGCTTGTAGGAAGACGGTAAGAAAACATTTCTAAACACAGACAAAGTGAAAGACTGGGATGCATTGCCTGAGGATTATATTATTTGAGATATGTAAGAAGAAATTAGATGGGCACCTGCTAATGATGAGATAGATGTGGTTAACTGGATATCAGGAGCTGAGATACCTTCCAGCTCAGTTCTTTGAGTACTGTGATGTAGAGCTTCTTGCTTGCCATAAAATCATTACTAGGTGGATAGGGCCAAATGAACGATTGATTGACATTTCCTTTGTGGTACAGTGGCCTATTTGGGAACAGACAATAGAAACTAGGATGATGGGGATAAGGCACAAGTTTGCTCAGTGTGTAGTCTCAGAGTTTCAGCCATGGCTGTGGTTTCTTTTGGTCTCTACAGCACCTTCTTAGTCCTGTGCCTGAGGGTTATAAGATGAGGAATTACATGTTACTGTACAGGTAAATCCCCATTTATCAAGCAGAGCATTTACTGACTATCAGTGAGTGGATCGCAAAAATGTTTATTTTTTTCTGAGTTGGCTCACTTCTGAATTTTCTGCAGCTTAGATTTTATATTGCTCAATCAGCAGATCTAATAGAGGAAATCTGCACAATTAAGATGATAAATTTTTCATGCCACCTGTCTAAAAGTATATAGAGTATACCTGTTCTGCCATGAATGATTACTACAGATGATGAATCAGCAAGGATGGGCCCATGTTTAACACTTCGGTTTGTGATTTTTGTTATAATCTCTGACATGACTGATTATGCTGTGGCCTAGAGCAATTTATTGAATTAATGAATTACTTACTAATACATGAGTGTGATTAATTGAGATGCCTGTTTGGATCCTACTCTGCATAATGAAGCTTGAGCACTGACAGGTGCAGCCTGTGGGCCTGTTTCTGTCTTCCAGGAAATGATGGGGAGTCACCAGGATAATCCACACCAGCAAAGGCTGCAGGGCCCTCCTGAGAAAACTTCCACGGAGAAGGTAATGGGCACCTCTTAACGACCTGGAAGATTTACCCCTTTGTACCATGTTTTCTGCCTTTTCATCCTTCAGTTCTTACTCTTTTCTGTGTTTACTGTGTGCAGCAGAATACCTGGTGGCTGGATGGACAGAGAGGACGGCAAGGCAGTATATCCCAGGATGGTCCCCACTGCGTTCCTCTTTCCCAGCTTGACTTGTTGAGCCCAGGCTTTGCCACTGTGTGGGTGGCATGTGGCTGTGAATGAGAAGCCTTTGCCTGGCTAAATTGTTCCCTGCACTGTTTGGATGAACCATGGAGGAGATAATCCAAGAAGGTCAGTAAACTGGGCTGTATGGTAGTAAAATTGTAGGTTTGATAGCTTTCCTCTCAGAGGGGTAATATAGGCCTGCTTTGGTCTAGGTGAATGGCTTAAAGTGGTTTAAAGGAAGAATCAGGTATCTGCATGCTTCATTTGTGAGGCTTCTGGGAACTGAAGAGTGAAAAATGGGGACAAAAGGTACCCTGGCCTAATTTTTTGTGCCAGATCACTGCTGTTTTGCTGAGGAGCAAAATTCTGATAATGACTAGAAAGCTGCAGAGCTTACTTCTCCACAGAGCAATACACCTTTTACTACAAAACAAGCCATTAGCACTTGTGACAATAAAATTACTCTCTTCCAGTCCCTCATTACAATAGCTTAACTTCAGTTTTACTTTACTCGACTTGGCAAGCTAACTTGAGTAGAGCTAACTCAGAAGGAAAGGATGCCAGTAGGGCTGTTGGAGAGGCAATACAGAGTGGGGCTCGTGTTAAAGCAGCAAGGCATGTTTGGGGTGTTTCAGTGGGAAAGTGGGTTTTGATTTTAATTAAGAAATCCTCTGTTCGACCAAATGTCTTTTCTTGTGATCCATTTCCATAGCAGAGTCATTTTAAGCCTTCCTGAGGCCCTGATCTTGGTATTCCAGTCATAGTTTCTGCATGCAGTACTGCTTGTCTTGCCAGGCTGGAAACATGGAGCCACAAATACCTGTGTCATACCTGAGCAGTGGATCTGAAATGTTACAGCTTATAAAAAGCAGTTGTGAAGGCCCTTTCAGTCCAGGACCCCAGAGCTGAGCATAATTCCCAGTGAATCTCAAGCCACCACTGTAGGACTGAATGGCCTCCCGGTTCACCTGGGCTTGGAAGGAGAAGCATGGAATCAGAAATGTCAGGGACAATAAGCAGAGTAGCTCAGTGAGGAACCCTCCAAACAGCCCCTGAGGGCAGCTGGGATTCACTGAAGATAACAAAGCCTGAAATGTCTGTATGACTCACAGTGGCTGTTTGGGTTCCAGTCTGAATATCAGGACCAAAAAATTCAGGCTCTACAGCTGTTAATGAAATGATCTCTTGAGAGCAGCTTCGTACGTAAGGGATGCTTATTTTGTGTATATAATTTGTAAGGCCATCATTAGCTTTTTTCTTGACCCCTATTCCCAGGATGGTGAAAAACAATTTCTACTGCAAATAGTAGACTTCAAGGTCTATGATTTGAAAAATCTTCTTCAAATGGTAATGCAAATACTGTGCACTGTCTCTGTGGCCCAGGGCTTACGTGGTAGCTTCCTTATTGCATTAGCACCATTGAGTATTCT
>VYZS01066863.1:3371-22644 GCA_013400695.1 Neodrepanis coruscans | reverse complement strand
AAAGAGGAAACAGTGAAGGATTATATCATCAAATGAAGATATAAAGTTCTTGGGCTTAGCTTCTGTGGAACTAGGTGTGTTTTCTTCCATCTTGTAATTACCAGGCATCTAATTTTTCAACACTTCACGAATAATTCTAAAAATTAGTTTGCTATAACCTTTGCATACAAGCAAGGTGATCAGTCTGCTACCAATTATTGTGGTCTTTATTATAGCACTATGCATGTCAGATTCAATAGCTAAAATACTTTGTGTTCCTGCTAAGAAATATCAGCTCTAACTTCAGACTGTAACTTGCTAAATCAGATTTCATAGGGATCTGGTCATAAATCTGGCTGTGAGTTGCTTTCAGTAAAGTTTTCAAGTCTGGTGTTGTTGTTGTTGGGTTTTTTGTTTGTTTTTTTTCTAGAAAATGCTTCCAAAGTTATGATAGTTCATTTCTTGTATTTCAAACAGATATTGGCAACATCTGTTGGCAGCAGCAAGTGTTAAATCACAAAAAAAGTCAAATATTTGTAAAGATGTTTCAATTTACAAATTGAAAGAATTACAGTTCTTTAAAAAATGTGAAGGATTTATATGAAGATTTGCCACTGAAGAGACATGCGGCTTCTTAAGTGGTACATGAAAGAGGTAATCTGTACCTTCTAAGATTATTTGGAATCGAATTGATTCTTTCTATTCTATCAAATACTTCTGGAAAGCCTTGTCTTTGTATGAAATAAACTCCTCTCTCCTATAGCAGAGTCAACCAGAAATGTATTGTTTAACCACACGTGAGGCCACTAAAATGGATGTCCTTCCTTGCTTGTGAGGGAAATCCAGCTCAAAGCTGGGTGAGGAGCAGAGTGCAGCTTCAGTAGGACTTTTCTGGTGATTCTCCGGTGCTATGTGAGCCAGCATGAGCCTGGAGGGAGAGCAGGTAGAGGGGTGCTGCCTCTGCACAGGTTCACTGCCTCCCTCCCTGTGGTGCCTCTCTGCACCTCCAAGGAGGGAGTGGGGAAGGAGGGAAAGGCTGTGACATATGGACAGCTTGCTATTTTTCTAATTAAGAGCTTATCTTCAGTTTGCTGGATTTCAAACTCAGTTGCAAATGACCTTAGCTGTGCAAAGTGGTTGTTCAGAGCAATCAAATTTGGTCCTTACTGCACATTACCCTCTGGAGAAGACTCACTTCTTCCTTCGGACTCACTTTCTCCTTTGGCTGTAGAGGGAGACGAGGCATATCTAAAGTTAGATAGTGCATTATGGTTAGTAAACCTGTGTCATGAAGTAGGGGCAGAGCAAAAGGGCTTGGCCGATAATCCTGCAATGGGCCTCTGACTCCTGTTTGGGACTAGCTTGTCTTTAAAAAAAATGTAGCATCTGTTTAAGGACTGCAAGTGATGTAGACTGCAATACTCCACATCCCTGAGTAAGCTGTTTCAATGATTAATTACCTGCTCAGTTAAAAATTCACACATCATTTCTAATCTGAATCTGTCTAGCTCCGACTTCCCAGTGTTGGCTCTCTAATAGCTGGGCGAACAAGAGACATGACATCCATCTGTTTTGGTGCAGCGCCTTGTAAATTGTGATCAAGCCACCTTTTAACCTTCTCTTAGATGAACTGCACATATAAAGATGCTTTTCACTGCAGGGAATGCTTTCCTTAAGTAATTTTTGAGGTTCTTTCCTGAGTTATTATCTCCAGCAAGGTGACTTGGACATATATAGTAGTTCTGCATACTCTTCCTTGGTCCTTAGTGTTTTCAGAATCCCTCTCTGATGGAGTGGGGGTGAGATGCCTGCATGATCTCTTTGGGACCGAGAAGCCCTGCCTCAGAGCACAGGGCCTGGGACTCCTCATAACAATAGCTTAGACCTGGGAAATACCATGGAGATGGAGACTAACAGTTTTCCCCTTTGCTCTGTGGTAATGAAGAATTTTTTTCTTTTTCCCCCAGAATAGCTTCTTATGGACAGTTTATAAAATAATTTGATTCTATTTCAGAACAGAAAACATTTTCCACAGAGCTGGCTTTTATGAGTTCACACAGACATTTTCTTCACTGTGGTCTCTGCTTAGGGGTGGGAGAAACCTTCTCAAAAGTTTTCAGGACAGTGGAAAAATATTGTTAAGATTCTTAACATGCTCTTCAAAAATGTGTGTGATGTGGACAGACAGATTGATGAATAAACGGAGAAAATGGAAGCATCAATCCTTTTCATACTCAGTCTTATGAAGTAATTGAATGCCCTCAAGCAGGTGCCATCAACAAAAAAATGCAAGTTAACTTTCATTATGACTGACATTTAGGTGAGGTGATAGCCTCCCCCAGGGTTTGATGACTGAATTTATTTGAAAAGAGCCAAATGATCATTTTATTTAATACATTTTGACTAAAGCAGACTGGAGTCATGTTATCGGGCCATGCAAATCTGGATGCTGGCACTGCACATGGGTTTGCACTCTTATCTTTGCCAGCAACGGCCTGGAAGAAGGAAGATACTATGCAGGTTTAAACCACAGCATCCTTATCCTGGACTGTGCGTGGCCATGTCAAGCTTCATTTTTACTGCTGTTTTGACCCGAACTCAGTAGTTTCAAGGTGGGGGAGTGGGAAGGGGCATGGCTGCAGGTTCCTCACAGATCTGTGGTGAGCACACACATGTCTCATGCAGAAAACATGCTCTGCTGAGTGGCACTGTTGTGCAATTTTGGTGCTGTCTCTTGGGTGTGACCTTGTAGTGGACAGGGTTATGCACTGATATTAGCACATCTTTGACTCCTGGGAGTGCTATGTTGCCCTCAGTTTCACATCACTGATTATGCAAATTATGCCCGAGTTAGCGCACATTTGGCAACTAATTTGCACAGATCAGTGAACTTCAGGTGATAAACCCATGTGCTTTAGTGCAGGTAGAAAACTGTTAGCCTCAATGAATGTCTTTGTACAGCTGAGTTGGTCCCAGGTTCAGTTTCTTGGTGTGCCCCAGTCTGAATGGCTGCTGTGCTTTGAGTTAGCCAGGCAATTCTTATCCATCCCTTCCCTCCTTGCATCTTGGCCCTTCCAGTTAGGGCCCTTGGTGAAAATAGGAGTAAGATGTATGAATTTAGGCTGATAAAATTAACTTCATGTTAGAGCTCTGAAAATGTGCTGTTTGGATAGCAGTGATTTGTAGTTGTTAAGGTGGTTGATTTACTGGTGGTGTAAGAGGTGTTTTGTTTGTAAATACTTGGCTTTCAGAGTTTTGATTTGTTTTGTTTTTAAGCTGAGGTATCCAGGCTTCCAGTAAGTGCTACTTGAAAGTGGATTATCTCTATTCTGCACATCAGGAATAAGTAACCTATAGACAGGTTGACCTATTGCTTGCTGTACCAGTGAATTCCAGAGGACTTTTAACAGAGCATTAGATATTGTCCTGATTTCTCTTGATTTGTCAAGCAGGCTGTGGGTGAAGGGTTGATTTTATATAGCAGAGCTGGGTACTTTTGCTCTGAAAGTCATTGTGACAGAGAGTGTTAGATTCGACCTGCCATGATGAAGCCCTGACTTCTGTTCCCAGGCAGGTGTGAAAAGCCCTCTGGTAATGCTTGCAAATTGGAAAATGTCAAAAGCTGCCTGGGGAAGAGGCAAATACTAACGTCCTGTTCTTCTGACTGGCAATTTGGTACCTAAGCCAAATGGTTTTCATTCCCTTGTCAGTGCCTGAGATTGTATCTAAGCCCTGCAGAAAGGTGACATGCCTGTCAAATGCACAAATCATGAAAGGTATGTGAGGTCTGACAGGCCTGCACTGTTAGAGGACCTGGAGCTGGTCATGTCACCTTGGGGTAAGGGAGGAGAGAACCTGTGGGGACTTTGACCAGAGCCCTTTTGTATTTTTTTAACATCATATTTTAGTGTCAGTGGTTTGTTCATGGCTATCTTCTGAAAATCCCCTTGGATCTCCTTTACATGTGGTAAGTGGAAACCAAATGAACAGGCTGGGTTTTTTGTCAGAGTTTGGCTGAATTGATTTTTATGTATTAACACAGCACATTTTGTGTGCTGTGATGAAGTTGCTTTATCTATACATATTCAGCTCCCTGTAGAGTTGCTAAACTTTGTTTTGCACTACTCATCTAGAAAAAATGTTTCTGCCTGGATAAACAGGTTCCTAAATGGCGCTATGAAGTTCATGATGAACAAAAAGCAAGGATTTAGGATATCACAGAATTATAGAATGGCTTAGGTTGGAAGGGACCTCTAGTTCCAACCCTGTGCCATGGCCAAGGGCACCTTACAGTAGACCAGGTTGCTCAGAGCCCCATCCAAACTTGCCTTAAATACTGCTAGGGATGGGGCATCCACAGCTTTTCTGGGCAACCTGTTTCAGTGCCTCACCATCCTTACAGTAAAGAATTTCTTGCTATGTCTAATCTAAGCCTACTCTCTTTCAGTTTAAACCCATTCCCCCTTATATCTCTCCTCTTGGATATTTTCACAGCTTGCCCCTTTGGCTCTGCTTTCTACAGCATATCAAGCTTTTCCTTTTGGTCAGGTCCACCAAACACTTTAAAGCTCTGAGGTCTGAGTGTATGCTAGAGGAGTTGTATGGGGTTGAGACCCAGCTGCACAGTATATGTATGTGGGCTACTGGATATCTCAGAGACGGATGAAGACACTGCTGTTTCATGTCAAGGGGGTATGTGTTTACTGTGTAAAGGCTGACAGTGAAAATAGAGGTGTATGTGGATCAGATGTGTCTCGAGTCCTTCAAAGTACTTCCTCTGCTTTGCTTTGCAGCATGCAGAAGGGCACTGCTGTCTGCTCAGGTGGTATACCTCACTGCTTATCATGGGCAGCTTTCTGCTCACTTGATGCACCCTCCTCCACACAGCAGGAAAATCCACACTGCAGCTCTTGCCATTCTGCTTTATGTATTCCTGTCAGCATATCTCCAGTGTCTCCTCTCAGCTCAGTGAGGTGTCTGCCATGACTTATGGGGGTGTCCCAGTTTTGAGGCGCTATTATTGACACAGTCTCTTTGGCCTGAATACCAGTAGGGTGTCTTGTTTAATGGAGCCGAAATGCTGAGTGGCCCAGGAGCTATTCTTGCATTTATGCTCTCTGCTGTCTATTAGATTTGGGCACAATTTCTTTTTTTGTTTTGTTTTGTTTCAAAGCTAAGTCTCATGTGTGGCTCTAAAAGGAAGTGGCAGGAAAACCAAGAGGCACTTCATTTTTTTAATCCTTTTGGGCAATCACGTAAAAGAAAGGAGGTGACATTGACTGCAACTATTAAGTTGTTGACTTGAGAGTAAACTGCCAGTGATTGAGGAGGAAATGTTGGCCATGCCCATTTAAAGCTCCATTCATTTCATACCCATTTTATCCTGGTGACCAGTGTCTGCTGCTCACAGAAAACAAATTTAAAGGTTTGGTGCTGCCACTTCTTCTCTTCTGGTGTGATGTATCTGCAATAGTTCTCACCCTGAGCTGCTCTAGTAGTTCTAGAACTAGGACCAGTCTTATTCTTTGTCCTCTGTTTTTACCCTATTGCTTCTAAAATGCTTCCAGGCATTTGTCATTGTGAAGAAGGACACACAGTAATGCTGTTGTGAGGTGAGAGATAAAAAGGAAAGAAGGAAATATCATTCCAAGCTGTCTGTAGTGGGAGCTGACAGTGACAGCCAAAAACATAGAGCAGAGGAGGTGTATTTTGGTCAACTAAGCCATTTTTCTGTGAATCACCTTCCCTTTTTCATTCACTCCCATTCTGCTCCAAGAAGCCATCAACAAACTCAATAACTCAACAAAAACAAACCATATATCTGCTTGAGAGCAGACCATTAAGTCTGTAGCATCCCACTTGTGAGCTGTATAGCTATGGATGGATTCCATAGAGTTAGGGATCCTGCCAAAGATTTTTCAGAAGTGACTAATGGTTCTGTGTGCATCAGTTTTTGGCACCTGAACACCCACCCCCTGAAAGTCTCATCCATTATACATAATGTTACAGAACAGGCAGCCTAGTCCTGCCTCATCAGGGCACCATTCTGGTTTCCAGGGGGAACGGATTAAGCCTTTATGCTTCTCCCTCCTGGTGTTCACTGAGACTATGCCATAAATAGTGTCGCCCCGATGTACAAACCCTCAAAATTTATCTGGGTATCTCTATAGTCTTTATGGTAAATAATGTGTTAGGATTGTGCAAAATTAGAACAGACTTTTTTTTTTTCTTTTTTTTTTTTAGTTGGACTGGCAAAATTTTATCTTGATGCCATTTAGTTTCAAAAATATCCCTTCCTCTGAGTTGTTTGCTACATATTTCTCTGTGTTGTTTGCATAAATTTAGCTATTAAGAATAAAGCTGAGGGGGTTGGATTAAACCAAAACAATCTTCCTTGCTCTTCCCTCTTTCACTAGCAAGCCAATGTTGTTTTGTACAGCCCTTTTGTTTTTCTAAACAGCAGCACTGGTGGAACAGCTGGGAAATCCACTGCTGTGTTCAGTAGAGCCAGGAATTTCCCTCAGGTGCTTTGAACCCAGTCCTGCAGATGCAGACCTTCTGCCATGGCAAAAATGAGACAAGAGTGACACAAGTCTGACCCATCTTCCTCTGTTCCCGCTTTACTACCAAACTGAGATGTAGAGCTAGAAAGTTGGTGACTTCTTCAGCTGGCCACTCTGCATGCCAGGAAGCCCTTGGCTTTGGGTTGCCTGCTGGCCAGCTGGGCTGCTCTTGTTACTGCTGCTGTGGACAGGGCTGTGGGTGTTCCAGGGAAGCTGTTACTGCTGGTACCATCCATGTGGACACCAAACACCCCTGCTCCCCTGTGATCTACAAGCCTCAGCTCTCACAGCCCTCTGCCCGGCTTACAGACACCTCTCCCTCCTAGACTTTCCGTGGTAGGAGTAAACTCATGGCACACCCTTCTTTACTGATATGGTGTAATGCAGTTTTGCTCATACATGGGAAGCCCTGAGCCAGCTCTGCCTGATGTGAAACCACGGAGCCTGGAAGTCATGGTCCATTTTGCGGCAAAGTCAGTATTTGCTGCAAGAACATTGTTACGTTAAGTGAAAGATCATCAGATACCTCAGAATGGTCTTCGCTAGTTAGATCTCTTACATAAATTTAATGAGGAATGGCTGCTGGTTTTACAAAACCTGTTGATAATTATCAGTTGAGCTTGACATTTCTGCTAATGGATCAATACAATTGTACTGTGGAGAGAACCTTCTGTGTTGAGAAGCCAATTTCACTTCCAGTTCTATATGGAAGATATTACCCAGCATTATTTCTAGAGACATCTTAATTTGAAGTCAAAGATAATGTCAAATATAATTCAAATTCTTGTAAATCTTCGGTCTTCTGCCTCGTCAAAAATATAATTATTTACTTAACTCCACAATTAAGTTGAAAGCACCTCTTCTCTGTAAAAGAGTTGTTGCCCTTTAGAGAGATAAGATTTGAGTTCTGACCATCATTAATCCTTCTTATAAAGTCCCTCCAGTGGAATGCATTTGAAAAATACACACACTGCACTTCTTTTTCCTAGCCCCATATATATTCTGCATACTCTGGTCTGGAGGTCATGTCTGGTCTCTCACCTCCCTTATGGAATTGTTTTGCTAATGGTTTAAGTCTGATCACCCTTTCAGTACTGGGAGGAGAAAGAAACTCTTCTAAGAGGTTAAAGTGTTGCTATAGAATCATTCCTTTTTGTTGCTTTTAGTAATATTAAGAAAGACCTCAAGCCTGATGGCTGCTAAAATTCAACTTAAGCAAATTAAATATTTCAGTGAGAGGAGTGTTTTGATTGGAACTGGATGAAAACCTATCAAATAATTATGGAAAAAATAGCTGTCCTATGCTTTTTTTAAACTACTATCTACTTATACCAAGGGTGAATTGCCCTTACTGAGATCTCAAGGCTATTGAAACACAAAGCCCATGGAGTCTTAGCAAAGCATTAAATAGATGTTTTATTGAATTTAAAGCATTAATGTTTTTTAAAACTTTGACTTTTATTACTGTGAGGTATCTTTACTAGACAGTTAACATTAAAAACATTTCTCTATGTTTGGGTAGTTATTTTTGCGTAAGTTTTCTTTGCTGTCATGTTCAGGTGCTGTGGTTGACTTTTTAAAATACAGTTATTTCTTTGAAATTCCTGCTGGCCCACACTTTTAAAAGCTTTGTTGTACATATTTGTGTGTAAGGACAAGTTTAAACCAAAATAAGCAGTCCTTTTCTGTTCATATACTGGTTGTTACTGTGTGAGTATGTCTACTAAATGGGCAGATTTATTTGACATTCCATGAGACAGGGCAACTGGGCAGAAAATTTTTTACTCTACATGGGAAAAAACCCCATTCTTTTTCTTTTGAAATTCCTACAAGGCAAATATTGAATGAAACTTTTTCCCTTTTTTGTGTGTGAAAACACATTTTTGGGCAATCCTGGCTCCCCCTGGAAGTTCTGTGATGAAACAGTACTGTCTTTTTTTGAATGTCAGATACATAATACAGATGTACAATGTTGACAGAGGAGTTGATCCAGAAGAATATGCCCATATAATTCAAATCAATGGTCTCATCCAGATGTGGCTGTTTGGTCAGATCTCAAAACAGCTGCTGCTTGTCCAAGAGAATGAACCTTTTTTGAGACACTTTTTGCACAGAACTGTCCCAGACATCTAGCTTCCAGGAGTGCAGTTTCATATTTCCAAGGATGACAATTATAAGGAACTCCAATGTGAAGCACATTTTTTTTTTTCAGTAAAGAGGATTAGCTAGAGGAATCAATGAATAAAGAGAATGATGGATTCATCATCCCTTGATGTCTTCATAGCCAGTCTGAGTGCCTCCCTCAGTGGTTGGCTGGGACTGTGCAGGGATATCTGACTGACGCTTGGTGGTGTCTGCCATGAATGGGCTGAGCACAGCTGCTCCAAGTGCCTCTTTTGGCCCTGAGATCCAGGAGCTAAGGATAAGGATTCCTAGGGACGTATATATTGTCCCATTTCTGGAGTGCCACTTTGCTGGCATAGTGCCACTAATGTCTGGTAGTGCACTGAGGGGACAGTGACCTCTAAGTCTCTTGGGGCCCAGTGGTTGGGGAGAGCCCTAGAGGCTCTCCAGTCAGGGAAGTGAGATGAGCTAAAGGATGTTGTGCAGCTGTGACTGGGCTGCTTCTGCCCCATTGCATGTGCTGACTCTCTCCCTGTGTGAGAAGTTGTGTCACCTGTCTTCATTGCCCTTCCTACTGCCTCTGCTTCTTGCTGTCCCCGTCAGTGCCTTTTTGTCTTCTCAGTGTTTTCAATTCTCTCCTAAATCATCCCATTCTTCCAACTGATACACCTTTCCCTTCCACCATATATCACACTCCAGTCATACCACTTCCACTCTCCTGTTTCTGTCTTGCCTATCTGGACTGTAGATTCCCTGGGGTCCTGCTACTTTGTGGGCATTGGGGAGGATTGGTTTTCAAGTTAATGCTGTAGGGATACACAAAAATATGGATTATATGAACTGTTTGTTCCAGCGTAGACCGTGTGGATGTAAGTGTTTGAAGCAGAATTAGGTAGATCCCATTTATCTATATTAATGCTTGGCTACTCACTCATTAATCCTTGATTCTGTAGATCCCACTGTAGAAAGTATGATTAATAATAACAACAATAATGGCTTGCAAAGATTTTTGTTTTGGGGGGAAAAGCAATGAGAATTTAAAACTGATAAAAGTTATTGTTCAGATCATAGGGCTGAAAGTTACACTGAAATTAAAGATGAGGTGAAAAGTTTTTTATCTCTATACTGCTCCGTCTTTGCTTTTCTGAGGTCCCACCTTACACCTGAAGCCACTGCCACAGAGGGTTATCTTTCTTATGGCCATGCTCTATCAAGCAATGAGGAAGGGAACAATTTTCAAAGTGATGTTGCATCCTGCAGGATTTCCTTGCTGGAGCAGAAGGAGGGACCAATACTACAGCACTACAAGCTGAGATTCAGCATTCCTTTTTTTTTTGTGGTAGCCTGACCAAGCTCTTTCCATCCAGTGGGCAGAGAAAACAACAACAACAAAAAAAGCATCACTGGAGCTTAGCAATCTGGTGTCACACCTGCCAGTCTTGGGATTGAGGGGTCCTGAAATGTTTTCTCAAATACATTGGTCATCCCCTACTGCCAGCTTCAGCAAGAGAAGCAGCATGGGTCACTGAGGTGTGCAGGACTTACGAGGATGTGTGTGAACCCTTGCTAAGAGACAGGGGAGAGAGAAAATCAGATGTGCCAGCACCTGCTGCTACAGTTCCTTTTCCTGCAAATGCCCCCGAACAACTGCAGTATTTAAATATTAGCTGCTCCTTCAGATTTTTTTTCTTGACCTTAATATTTTTCAAGCTGTGGGTTAGATCCAGAAGGTTTCTATTGTTTCTGAGCTGCTTCTGAGCTGTTTTCTAAAGAAAATATTTAGGGCATGTGCCTCTGCTGCTGCTGCTCTGGCCCCTTCCTACCCCACTTTCCCCCCAAGCTCCCCAGCCCTTTAGGTGCCTACTGGTTGTACAGATGTGTTATATCCCACTGAGGGGGACAAGAGACCTACATTAGTCAGTTTAGAAAAAATACTTTACTTTGGACTCATGATTGGCAGTGTAGTGATCATGTTTGCTGATCAAATTTCCCTGGCAAGAAATGAACATTATAGAAATTATATGTGGGGTTTTTTTTAGTATTTCAAAATGTGGGCTAGAGAGAAAACGGATTGGGAGAAAAAAAAAAGAAGAAAGAAAATTACTACTGTCACTCACAACATATATATTTTCTCTTGTAATGTTTGCAATGGGCTTCAGAAGCTGGGAGATTAATTGCCTTTTTCTAATGCTGTTTGCCAGAGTGACTCAAGTTGTGCTGGTCTTTCTTCTTGTGTTTCAGTGGCACAGGAGCCAGTGTAGACCTGGCTTCCTTAGCATTTGCTTTGCATTCAGTATCTTTGATAATATTGAGAGTGATGTGTGCAACTCTGGAATACTATTTAACTGTGACAGGTGGGAGACCACGTGTTTTGGGACAACCCGATGCTGCTTTGCTCTTTTAGGGTTTTTTGGAAAAGCTCTTCTCTCCATGTATTGTTAAATATATTTTTTTAAATGGCAGAAATTTAAAAGCAATTTAGTTCAGATTCCGAGGCAGATGTGGTTCTGACCCTGCACATGTACCCTGGCTGTGTATAGTGATATTAAGAAATGTTTTGATATCTTTAAAAATATTTTCAGACCATGCTTTCGAAGTTAGTGAAGGTTTCTGTGCATATTCAATTGAAAATTGGGTAGATCAGTTTAGATCCTTAGAAGATTTTTGATGCATCCTATTTTTACTCTTAAATAAAAGCTGGGTACATAAATTGTACAGCAAACAGGGATACACACCAGCTAACTATACTCAGACAGAGACTCATGTCTTTGGGGCTTCCGTATAGTCATTGGAGATGGAGATATTGTTTAAGAGATGTTTCAAAGCACTTAATTTAGGCACTTTGGGACACACGTCTTCTAATTTAGGTGCAAAAAAATAAGTGGTATGAATAGCCCTCTCTGTTTTAACTCCTGGATGCAAGTCATGTAGAAAAAGGTTGTTGCCAGGTGAATTAATAATGGGAGGACTAACAGCACTGGTGGCTCCAAGAAAGACTTCCTGCCCCCTTGGCATGCTGATTAACCTTTCCATCTCCATCCTGCAATACGAGCCTGCTGGGCTTTGCAGGGCTTTCATAAGCTGTGCTCGTTAGTATTGGCGTTGTACCCTCAGACCCTGTGAGGAAAGGTGGGAAAGAAGAGTAAATGTCACCTCTTACGGGAGGTGATGAGCACCATTTGTGAGTGCCAGGCAGGAGGAGGGATGTGTGTAAGCTCAACCAGTGCTTGCCTCCCTGCAAGCAGGTAGAACCCAGACTCAGTAAGGTGGTATCTGTGGCTGTTCTGTGCGAGGTTTTCCTCTAAAAAGTCGGAAAATGCAGTCTGAGCACACCACCTTTCCTTGGCATGCCAGCCAAAATCCATCCCTGAGTCCCTGCCCCATATCACTGCTGGGCATGGGCTATATCCTGGGGGAGCACTTTACCACTCCTTGTGCCAGAGGTGCCAAGGGAGGAGATGACTTCTCTCTGCAGCTGCATCTCTCATCCAGACAGGGACAACCCTAAAGAGTTTGATGTCTCTGATACAACTTCTAGTGTGAATTTGTTCATAGCAGAAAAATATGGTGGCTGCTGTCAAGCTGCCACAGCAGTGGCATTGGGGACTAAAACATGCTGGGTGTGGGGCAGGCTGAAATTTCTCTCTTAGTGTTGCAGACTTGCAAATTAAGTCTTTTATTCTTGGAAGCCCCCTGAGCACAACAAGCAGGACTCTGTGCCCAGCAGTGATCCTTGCTGCAAAGCAGAAGGTGAGTTGTATTTTTTTTGTGTTTTCAGCCTTCTAAATTTTCATTTTTGTAAACTGACTGTGAAAGGTGTTGGTTGTCTCTGAACCAGCATGGGCAGGCTCACGCTGAAAGACTTAGCTCTCCTGTGAAAAGATGAGTGGGAGAACTGGCACAGAGTTGAGCTTGATTAGTACTGAGCGTAAGTTTTAACTTGACAACTTTTTGGCACATTTCTGATTACTTGCTTCTCTGTGCCAAGTCCTTGCAAGACATATACTGAATGTCCAGTGCCAAACAATCTTTTTAAATATTAATCACTAAGAAAACACATAAATTCTGTGGTTCAAAAACTGTGTATATGTCATTTGATCTAAACCAAAACAACTTGGTACCATGCTTGATTTCAATTTCTTGTTTTCTGTGGTTTAGAGTTTTTTTCCTCCCTATAAACTATTTATCCAGGCAGATCAGATTAAGGTTGGCCCTTGCTTGTGTGTATACAGGTGCAGTTGTACCATTAACATTGTACTAAGATCATCTTAATTCCCAAGCTTGGTGTTAGCATGGATGGTGAGAACAAGTGGAGCTGGATCAGGGCTTTCAGGGGTTATAGGATGTCTTCTCCACAAGTGATTTTTGTTTCCACTTCACCCCAGATGACAAAGGTGCATAAAGACCTTTCTTTGTGGTGATAACTAAACAGAAAAAATGATGGCAGGAGTTACCTACAGTCTTTATTTTGGTGTTCCTCTTCTTAGAGGTGAGGTTTAATTAGATACTTGAGCTTGAAAAAAAAATTGGTTAATTGCTTTGCCTTCCTATACTGGCTTATATATTAAAAAAAATAAAGGAAATGTTGGTTTTTGCTGGTTTTATATGTGAGGGAAGAGCCATCTTGTGAAATCTCACCATAAACTTTATGGCTCAGCACAGTTTACTGTGGTCAGGTTGCACCATATGTTCTTCAAATCTGCAAGTCAAGTCTGGCAGAACAGTTGAGAGATAATCTCAGCATTGAAAACAAAAGATAAAAGGTTGAAATGAGTAAGGTAATCCTTCCTTCACTAGAAGGGCATGCATTCATTGGACACAGCTGGTAAATAGAAGACACCAATGTTTTTAGTTTTTCCTCTTTTTGTTCAGATTGGTCAGCTTTGACTCTCTAGTGCTCTTTGATGATGAGATCTGAAGACAGGAGCTGCACCTGACCTGAAACACCTCCAGCCATAGAGGAGTAGGAGGGGAAAACTGCAAATAGCTGGCCCTATTTGGAGAGTGATCGAGCTGCTGCTCTCTGTCATGTCATTGAAGCCAGGGCCAGTTATTGTGGCACCTTCTTGCATTGGGTGACAGCCACTAAGGCTTGAAAGTTTCAGGGCAATGGTGTGCTGCCTGCACAGACAGTGAGTAGAGTGGTGTAAATTAGCGGTTCCCATATCACTTTTCATGTCTTCCCATTCTTCCTATTTCAAAGGCATTATTCAAATGTATTTCACAAAGTTCCACATGCTCTTTGATGCCCTTGGATCCACTTCCTCTAGGGACACTACAGAAATCTCTAGCCTATTCTCTTTACTTCTGCTCTGTGAGATTCTTTTGCCTGTAGATAATAAGATTTTTTTGCTTCTCTGCGAGGGCACTGCCTCTCATAAGATGTGAAGTAATTTCAGCCTAGTTTTTCAAGTCAAGTGCAAATTATGTCACTGAAAGAGGATATGGATCCCTCTGCCTTTGTCATCTGTGTCTGATGTCTGCCAAAAAGTCTCAGAATTTCTCTTCAAGTTGGAGATGTCATCTTGATTAAAACTTACCTTTCTCCTATTGGAGAAAACCTTCTATGAACCCTCTGCTCTATGAATCTCACTTCAGTTCACAATGGTATTGTAGGAGAAACTACTGCTTTCAGGGAAAGCACCTTGTTGCCAACTTTAAAAATTTGCACATTTAAAAAATAATTTTTCATTTAACCTTAGAACAAAATCCAGGATTTTCAAAATGTCACCTTTCAAAAAAATTTAGGGTGGGACATAGTTTCTAAATTTTTAATTTCAAAGCCCAGAAATATGTTGTTTGTTTTTGTTTGTTGTTGTTTTGTTGGTTTTCCCCCCCTCTATTTTGTACTTTTACTTGTATTTTGTTTTCATATTTTCATTATTTTCTGTTCTGCCAATACAAGTAGTGAAGTCGTGTTAATTTATTGTAAAGTCATAGCAGAAATATTTTTGCCTACGGATAACATAAGAAGTGCAGCTATATGGGACTGAAAATATATAATAAACTTTCAACTATGATTTGTAATTAGAGTGTTTAATTTTAAAATATTGCATGGTAATACAAATCAAAATGAACATATTTTATGTAATACCAATTTTAAAACAATGCCTTTTTGAGCAGAAAATACTGTGATCTGAAGTTTAAGGGGGTTTTTTTGTTTGACGTTTATTTGTGTTTTGTTCTAGACACTTATCACTTTCACTGATGCAGCCAAAGCAAAAAGCAGATAAGTGGAGATAATGCACATCTCTTTTCAGCAGAAATTTTACTGGCTCTTTCCAGCCAGCCCCCCCGCAATGAGTGACTATACTTTTTACTTAGTTGCTTTAGTATTTGTACAGAGCCATGATTGCATGTGATTCTTTTAAAATGTGGTTACTGTGATAAGAATTCCAAAATAATTCCTTGTGGAAATGCAACTTTCGTGTTTGTTGCCAAGAAATTTATCCTGTCTTCTGTGCCTGTTTAGTGAGCTTCACTCACATTCAGGTTGTAAAGTGAACTTCAGGCTGGTGAGGTGGTGGAGTCAACTAATGGACTGAGCACAGTGTGTAAGTGGAATAATTGTTAAAAAGACTTCAGAGTGTCTTGCAGAGACTAAGGAGCATTACTTTCTTGCTAAAATTAGCTGTGTTTGAGGATGTGAAGGGGAGAGGGGAGAAAGAAGTGGAATTAGTCAGAGTAATGTCAGCTTTGGGTTAAATCGAAGGGAAACTCAGTGAAGCACTTCTGTATCTTTGTGTTTTCCAAAGGCTGTACATTGCTTCTTTGGATAAGTTAAGTACTGTAATTCTTTGACATCTTCAAGAGCAGAATTAAATTTAAAGAATCCAATATCCATTCATCTCCACTGCTGAAGACATTTGCCTCTTTGATACCCTTCCAGCTGCTTGACCCTGCACTATTACAGATGAGTCACTTGCCTGGGAGGACCAGTGACCTTCCAAGCCTCTGGCAGGAGAAAAGGAGCTGGAAGTCTGGGGAGCAGTTATCAGTCTGTGCCTCCATGACATGTGCTGGGGATGGCCTCGGCTTTCAGAGGACTGAAGGTGCCCTGGCTGGTGCTCAAGTGTGCCCAGCCCCAGCCACAGCTCTTGATGCGGTGCCCCAGCCTGAAACAGTCCATGGCTGCAGGGACAGCATATGGTCCTGGCTCCTGAAAGCCAGGACTCTCCCAGACACAGAAGTCTCACTTTACCTGCAACATGATGTCAGGGAAGAGATAAATCACCCCCTCCTCCACCCCCTTCATGTAGGCTAAGTGCTGATCTCTTTCATGTCTCTGATGTCTTGTCACATTTCAGATGCTGTCACTACACACAGCTGGGATATTTTCAGTGGAAATACCTAAGGAGAAATGAGAACAGTTTTGATAAAAATAAATATTGAGAACTCAGCCTCCTTTGCATTGCAATGTGATGGGATTTGGAAAGAGTAAAAAGATGTGTGAAACAGTGAGCTTGTTTATGCAGGAAGCTGCTGTGAAACAGGACAAACCAGGATTCACAGCTCTGTGCAGCCGTGCTCGAGCCGTTTCCAGTGCTGCAGTTAGTCATATGGAAACCACCTGCAGTGTAAAATAACATCCTTTTTGCTGCGGCTTTCTTTGCAAACCTCTCAGCAGTGCTTTCACGAGACAGGCAGACATCACTATTCCCTAGCCCACTGCGTGGGGTACTGCAGACTCTCTCACCCCTTTAGCCAGTGTCTACTTAGTTAAAAGTTATTTGTGCTTTGCTGTACTACATGGTTGGAGTGAATGTGTGCCCATAGTTTTGCAGCTTGTAATGACTCACATAGTGAGGACACTGCTACATGTCTGCAAAACAGGAATATAGTCCCTAATAAACAAGGGACATGGAGCTTGGGCTGTGTGGATGAAAGTTTGTTTGCACCTATTGGTGCCAAGAGAGTCTGGCATAAAGGCCTGGTAGCAACAGCTGGGTGTGCTGGCTATTCTCACGAGCAGTCTCCCAAGAAGAATTATATGCACTGCAGTGTGTATAGGGGGTACTTTTAGTCTCTGTAAAGCTTCATGGCTCTTCCACTTACTTTTCCTGATTGTTCAGGGCACTGTGAAAATGACAAGTGTTGATTATCTAAATAGACACTTGATAGAAAATATTCTTTGCTCAATAGATGTCTCTTCCATTTGCACTCTGCTTTTCAATAGACTTCCTATTACCTCTGTGGCATTGACAGATAAGCAGGGCCCTGTGTGATATGCAGTATGCATGGTCTTACATTTGTGAACTGACCTTTTGGACGTGGAGGCACATCCCACCTTTGCCACAGGGAAAGACTGTATGCAGTTCCCCTAAAGAACCCCAAATGCTCTAAAGTCACATAGCACACCAGGAAGCAGATGATGTTTGCTCACCATGGTGAGGTGAGGCTCTGTGATCCCCTTGCAGTAGCAAATAGATGGTGAGCCCAGCCATGCCAGCTGCTCTATTGACTGTGTCAGTGTTCTCCCAAATCACTGTCTTTCAGACACCAGTCATGGAGTTACTGCTTCCAGAGATGCTGGCCAGGAGATTGTTATGCCAGAGAGCTTGTACATAGAGACATACAGAAAGCAGCTGAATAAGTAATATATGTTTCTTTTATATAAAATTGCTTTCCTTCTCCAAGTGGTTGAGTGTCCTTCAGGATGCAAACCAGAGAAGCTTTGGTGTTTGTCTAAGCCCTGCAAACCTGGTAAAACAAGCAAAGTATTGCATTGTACTTTAGAAACAAAGCAGCAGCAGTTGTATCTGCCCTCCTACTGCAGCAAATTCTGTAGGAAGCTAAATAATATTTACTAGATTTGTATGTCTGTCTCTAAGGAATACTGGAAACACTTTTAGAAATACCTGTCCCTGTTTCAATTATCTCTGTTCAGCAAGTAGCACTATTGCCACTCAGTGGGGTCTGAAACATTAATGACGTTTCCCAGCAGGGGCCAGATGGATGAGGCAAAGTAGAAAGGATTGGTTTAGTCATGGAAAAAACCATCGAAATAAAAAATATCAAAGTTATGCTAAGTTTTTTAATTTTATTAGTTAATTTAACAGTTCATTTAACAAACGTTAATCGGTTTTTAAGAAATAATTCTCTCTAATCAGTACCACTTAATATAGTATTGGTATTCTTATTTAAACCTCATGGCTATCTTTCAGTTCTGAAACTGTAAATTTAACCTTTAATATTGATCTAAGATCCTCACCATTTTGAAAATACTTTTATAATATGGCTATTAGATGTGCTGTGTAATTAATATTCTTAAATGGACAAGACCTTAGATTTATCTGTGAACCTTCAGAAGATTTTTCAGGTATGTGTAGTTGAGAGAAATCACTCATTCTATATTTTTTGAACTAGAATGAGCTTTCTAATAGAGTTTAGCNCCTCTGTTTACTAACACTGAGCTAACACTTGTTATTGAAAGTTTGTTCTTGCTCTTATCCCCTTTCCCCACGGAGAGGATTGTTTGAGCTATCCACTTTCTACATTACAGTAGATTTTTTTTCCCTTTTTAGTCTATATGTACCTTGGTACTTAGGGAAAGGAAAAATGATAATTGCAGAATTACACCTTGCAGTAGAATCCTAATTTGCTGAGGTCAGCAAGGGTTGAAGGTCTTGGAGTTCCTACTCACACATCAAACCAAACTGAAAGAAACCTTCATTTCCACATAAGTCAGTCCTTGTCCTTGTGTAACAAAATTCTGTTGTGCCTAGGAGCTGGATTTCCCAACCTAATAGAAGCAACCAAGTCTTTAAGAACCTGACTGTCCAAAATACTGATTGTCTTCAACTTTAAGGAAGGGAACAAATTGTAGGTGCTCAGTGTTTCACAGGGTGAGTTCTTACTGCTTTTAAAGCACCTGTCCACGTGGCTGGCTTCCCCTCCCCCTACCTCCAACTTGATTCTAAGGCTTTCTATCTCAGCATCTCATAGATATATTATTAATAAGTAAGGTACAGTCTTTACAATGAGTTCTCCTGAATTGCTGTGGAGAACACAACATACTGGTTTATTGCTGCTGCACAGAGCTGAGGGCCTGGAGCCATCCAATCCTGTGGCATTGTTCACTGTTCCTCACAATGGAATAAGAGAGCAGGGGTGGGAGTACAGACTTATGCAGGTCTATCCAAAGCAAGGGAGACTGCAGAAAAGGAGCATGTGGCAGTGCTAACCTGAGATATGCAGAGTCATTGCTTGCTGGCCATGTCATTCTTACTGAAACAATAAAGCAGTCCTGAAATTACTTGAACTTGACACTGAATTGTTTATGAGCTTCTTGACATGAACTTAAAAAGATTTGAAAAGGCGACATATGGGCTAAGATATGATAAGGACAGGATGCCTCTCACCCACAGAAATACTCAGAGCTAGTTTTAACACAGCGATGATACGGAATTTCTTGAACGCATGCCTTGTCTTTTTTACCACCTGCCTCTTTGCAAATGGAGGGTCAGGAAATCTCTCCTTCCATCCCACTATTTCACAACCTCAGCTTGCAAAGAGAAGGTGGTTGGAAATAAATCAAGTCCTGGAAGTCCTGAAGTTGTCTTGGCTCCTAGCTCTCTGGAAGACTGCTTTGCTTACCTGTGTTATCC
>VYZS01066859.1:0-15742 GCA_013400695.1 Neodrepanis coruscans | reverse complement strand
AGTGAAGTGTTTTGGAGAAATTCATGGACGTTATATCTATTCTTAGCAATGTTTTGTTCCTTAACTTCACGAATGATATAAGTGAAAGGGTAAAATGGCTAGCAGTAAAATTTGAACTCAAGCATTTGAAATTTATCATTTATGCCCTACATTTAGTCAGGCAAGAAATGAGTATCACCAAACACGAAATCAGACCTTATATAGTCTTCTGGAGCTGCATTTCCTCTCTGTTTTGTCATTAATTATCTGTCTAAAATTCCAAGTAATAAGTTCAAGGGCCTATATTCAAGCCTGTATTTTTGGGAAAGGCTGAAGTGTCAAGCCATTGTACTTTGGCACTGTAGAGTCGCTGGTTTATTTTGGCAATACAAGAAATTATGCTTAAAAATATTTTGACAAAATATAAAATAAAAAACAGCAGTATGAGGTCTGGAAAAGTCTTTCTTGTGAAGAGTTACAGTCTTTCTATCTATTAAAAGTATTCAAGAGAATTTCAAGAGAATTTCAAGTGTTAGTTTTATTATGGATAATGAGTACCTAGAGGCTGAGAAGATTTTCTGCTAAAAAGGGCATCTCAGCATAGAAAGATAAAGAAATTCTAGCAACTAGAAGCTGGATTCCAAGTTTAGATGCCCTTGCTTTATAGAACAAAACCTAAGTAACTATATAAAACCCCCACTTTTGTAGTGTTCTACCATGTTCCAAGCCATAATTTGAAAATTTTAAATCGATATCTGTTGTCATTCTTTAAAATACGACATAATGAAAGTTTCAGCAGTACTACAGGATTTACTGAATTCTGCAGACTCAGTTATGTGGTGTCTTACATTAGGTGATTTATATTGTCCTTAAAAATCTATATTCATAAAAATCTATAGCTCCTATACCGTATGAAATGATCCCAACCTGTACTGAGAGCAGTTAGTGCAGTTAGTTAGAACCACCTGTTAAAAGCACTGAAATTTTCCAAACTGCCTTCTAAGCAGAATAATAATCTGCAACTGCTGCAATCTTATTTCCTCCTGATGCTGCTTCCTCTGACAGAAAATCCTTAGCCTATGCACATGTTATGGGTTAGAAGATAAAGCCGTTTTTCCCCCTTCCCCCCCTGCAGCGCGGGGGAGTGTGTGTGTGTGTGTGTGTGTGTGTGTGTGTGTGTGTGTGTGTGTGCGCCCAGCTAGCCCAGTGCCATGGGGAGTCCCGGCTGGCCGGCGGTGGGTCTTGCTGGGGTGGCGGACCCCCGCCTCCCCTCCGCCTCCCCTCCNTCAGTGCGGGACACAGCTGTAGCAACATCGCTCCTCGTCCCCGCGCTGAGTCTGACCTCCTCATGTGGACGGATTAGCGACCCAGCAGCTACAGCACAGTGTGGTATCCCGGGGGGTGGACTGGTTTCGGGGTCGCGTTTCTATGCACCTCCACGCAGAGCCCTGCCCCCTGCATGCGGGTGGATTAGCGATTTCAGCGGCTACAGCCCAGATCAAAGACCACATCTTTCCATCAGCACTGGTATTCCTTCCTGGGAAAAAGGAGGGGGGGGCTCGCGGTTACGCTAATTGTCTGAGTGTCTTTTCAGAAGCTGGGCAGAGGCTTGGTGCTACCCTAGAGCTCCTCCAGGTCGTCCCAGGGACCCGGGAGAGCTGAGATCATGGTCCTTCTCTAATTATCCCAGTGTCTCTTCAGGAGCCCCCAGCAGAAAACCAGTGCTATCCTAGAGCTTTCCCATCCCGACGTGGGGTCTGAGAGAGCTCATTTTGTCTGTTTTTGCACTTTATTGTCAGTTTTCTGTGTGTGTGAAATAAACCTTGTTACTTGTGTGTTTTCTTTTTTTGGGTGTGTGTGGCTTCTCTCGGACATCTCTTGTCAGTACCACGCTTCCTAGTGGTAAAACCATGACAGCGCAGGTTTTGACCAGTGGCATTTCTTTTTACACTGGTTGGTGATCTCTTTTGCTGGCCTGTGTTTTGTTGCAGTTCAGATTCTGTCTCTATGCCTCACCTTTTTTTTCTGTTTTTGCATCCAAAAAGAGAATCTTTCCATTGAATGAAAAAAACCCTAGGGAATTCACTTAGTACTTTTTGGATCAAATACTGAAAAGAGGAAAAATATAGGCCTTTTACAAATTAATAAACAATCCGCAATTTCTATAATATAAAATTAATTCAGCATTTTTTAAGGAATTAAGTTATATCTTCATATTAGTTGTCTCTTGAAATTTTAAGGTTACTTATTTCTGAAATTGCCGTAAATATGATATTTAGCAGGGCTTTTCTGAAAATCAAATGAAAATAACTTTTTTTTTCTACTGACAACTGGGGTAATTAAATGCCTTTGGAAAAGAGTTTTCATTGGCACAGAATAGTTAAGATATGGTGTAAAGGCAAAGAAGATGAGAAACAATCTTCTCTGGATCAAATATAAAGAATAGTTATTAAAAGAGTTTTATAATCTGCAATGAAGAAAATATGCCTCCTGTTTATTGCCCATTTTCCTGTTCTTAATACATAGATTTTGTCACCCTTATGTTGCCTGTCAAGTTCCCTAGGAAAAACAAAATATAAATAAGTGCTGTACTAGTTTAACCAGGATATTTTATTTTGTAAACAGAGAAACTGTGTGGATACGAAAAGAAAAATCAGGAAAACAGTCATCACCCTAGATATCGAAAATATTTTTGTTGGTGTAGTTTCACTTAGTCATCGGTTGGTAGAATTATTTCAATCTTGTATATACTGCCATTTTTGGCACACTTAGAAGGTGAGTTTATTGTACTTGCCTGCCCTGGTGCTCAGCAGAGTAAATTATGCTATTGAACAGAAGCGGATTGAGTAGATGTTTTTTAAGGCACCTAAAGGAGGTCTTCCTTTTAGCCGTGTATCACCTGCCAAAATCCTTAGTACCTCTGCTCAGCTGAGGGTGAGTCTTACATTCATGATTTAGCTAAATTGTGTTTTTAAGGAAAAATTAACTTTAATGAGTAAAGGTAAGATCAAAGATGATGTTTTCCAAAGGAAAGTGTTCCTATTTCAAATGTGACTGTCTCACATTTAGAATCAGATTTTTCAGAAACTGTTCTCAAAACCAAAAGTTGTACTGCCTCTGTACTGACAGTTCCTTAGTTGTGGCATTAGAATTGAGAGCTCAGACTGTCCTTGCTTTATTTGGCAGACACCTCACCCCTTGGAGGTCAGCATGCCTGCTGACAGATGCGAAGATTAGAATTAGATGCACACTGAAGCAAACTGGAGTTTCTGCCTTGCTTATGTCATTGGGTGTCTTCCATATCAGAAGCAGGTTGTGGGAGAGACTGATATATGCTTGATTCTTTCAACAGAGCAGACAAAAATGCTGCTATGGGATGAACTGTCAAGTGAACTAAGGGCCACTTGCAATCCCTTTTATTCAGAATTTGAATAATATAAGTCCAGAAGCATACTACAGAGTTTAACAGGTGTTCTTGTATAACATATCAGCACAATTATTAAGAGCCAAGTGAATATTTTTCCATATGTGTATAACACATTCCTTAAAAAGAATTTTTAGAAGCAATAAAATGAAGTGTGCTGACTGAAAAAAATCCTTAAAAACATAAACAACAAACCCCCCCCAAGAATAAAACCATTGAAGAATCAGGTGACTTACTGTTTCTTTAGGAAATATTTATTAATTTAGATTTACATATTTAAATTCAAGCAATTTCTTTTAACTCTGAGAAATCCTGTATCTACATATACCGATTTTAAACTAAAATTTGTAAATAAAAATAACCACAAGTAACGAAGAACTTTATTTCAGGTTTTAATGGTTTTGATTTTGATATTGATTGTAATTCAAACCAAAAGGCAACATTATTCTTTTTTCAATTTGGGGCTTAATGTTGAACTAAAAGAAGTTTATTGCCGTATCAGATGTATAAGAGGTATCATCATAGGTATGCAGTACGTGCAAGAGGCTAACTTTGTAAATTGGATGCTCTTGCGGTACATTTTGCTAGAAATCTGGCAGACTAACTAAGAAACATATTAATGAATGTCCTTATAACATAATGCATTACAAAGAAAAGCTTATGAAAGCTAGAGATAATTAAACACAGAATTGATAAGCAAAAATATAATCAATAAAACATGAAAAGCAAGAGACCTATGAAGAGGTATTTTAAATACATAAGAAGCAAATTACCTATAAAATTTGATACTTCAAGAAATTAAAGGGAATAAGGAGGGGTTTTGACAGATGTTTATATTTGTCTAGGTTTGAGACAGTGAGAGGGTTATCTAACCACCACTTGGACAAGAGCTCATTAGAGAAAATGCAGCAAGATACATTAGAAAAATAGAAATATGAATGAATATATATATATATATATAGTACCAGCCACATCTCCCCCACATCCGAGACCCCCACACATGACCCCAAGAAACCCAAAATACCCTGGGACCCAGCCACCAAAAACACCCTGAAACAAAACAATCATTGAAACTGTGACACCAAAAATGGATTCAGCTGCAGAGTAGAGTGCAGGATCCCCCCTGCTGCCAGGGCTCATCTAGGTCAGAGGCCTGTCGAAGCTTTCTGCCATGCAAAATGACGGGAGGGCAGCTGAGGTGCAAGGGGATTCAGGAATACCAGGATGCAGGGAAGCAGCAGGAGATGTCAGGATGAGAAGGGAGAAGTTCTGCAGGGGCAGCTAGACCACCTCCAGCACAGCGACACTTTCTCTCTTGGGACTGTCCCAGGAGCAAAAGAGACTGATCCCCTGTACCTGCAGAACCTTTAAAAGGCTCCCAAGTCCTGTCCTGCACCGTCCCTGTTCTCCCAATAGGAAGCAACTCTGAGATGTCAATTCTATCTGCCTTCCACTGGTTTATGTCATCAAAATAGTGCTGTCCATGCCGATAGGCATAGTCTGCACCTGGTGGCCGGACAGGCGCTCAGGACAGTGCCGCACTGTTCCAGGAGAAACGCGCACAGCCGCGCACGCGTCCGCCCCGCAGTCCAGGTGACTGGGGACTGGATGCATGCTCAGGGCTGCACCCTGTGCCTCCGCAGCGCCACAGTCCCCAGCCACTGGTGGTGACAGCCACCCCCAGTGCCGTGGCTCCACAGGTCGCCCCCACCGACAACCTGAGCTATGGAACCAGCCACCACTGCCTCTGCCTGCACCAGGGAGGCCGCTGCTCCTCTGTCACCATCCTGGTTCTCCAGCACTGCTCACCACAGTCTCTGCCCACAGAGGCACAGCCCCAGCTCCCCATGATTTCACTCCAGGAAAAAAGAAACCAAAAAAATGAAACGGATTCAACACATCACAAGTATTTCCTGGGCACTTAAACCATGACAATATTAATATTACTAAATGCTTAAATGAAGTCTTTGCCTTCAAAATGGAAGCTTTTTATCAACACTTGAAGTTTGGACATAATTTACCAGGGGCGAGAAGCTCAACTCAACTTATGGAGCTCCATGCCGAAGTGGTTTTAAATTCTGCAAAGTCCGATTAAAATTACATGTTTTTGCAATAATACACTTCAATGTGGATCCCATGACACGGACTAGGAGCATGGATCTGGTATTTCTAGATACTTTTCTTGACTGATACTCAATGAGGCAACACCTTGATGTACATAGTACGTTCCATGGGACTGTATGAAGCAACAAGTAAACCTTCTGCAACATTTTGCCACCTCTGGGATCATTCTCTAAAAAAGAAAAAAAGTAATCAAATTCATTCACATTACGTTAGTTTAAAAGTAATGTTAAAAGTTGTTTCTGCAACTTATTATCTCTTACTGAGAAACCAGCATTTGCATTTTCAAAAAGAGCCCTATTTAATCTTTCATCATCCCTTAGGTGTCTGCAGCTTTACCACTGTATTCGTCTCCTTGAATTTTTTCTAGGCTGTTCAGACAGAAAGCACTTCTACCCTTTCTCCTGTTGCATTGGGTTTGCCTGGACAGGTTTTGGAAGTTGGCAAGCTACAGGGGTAACTTTTCTGAGAAGCTGCTAGAAGCATCTCTCGTGTAAATGTCTCGTGTAATCTCGTGTTAATTAATCTCAGAGTTAATGGCAGTCAGCTCCAAGATGAACCCGCTGCTGGACAAGGCCAATCTTGTCAGTGATAGTGGGAGCACTTCTAGAAAAACATATTTTAGGAGGGATAAAAAAACTGTGGAGAAAAAAAAGCAGCTGTAAGAGAGTGAATATGTGAGAGCAACAGCTCTGCAGGCACTAAAGTCTGTGAAGAAAGATGGGAGGAGGTGCTCCAGATGCCAGAGCCATGATTCCCCTGCAGACCATGGTGAAGACCATGGTGAGATAGGCTATCCATCTGCAACCAGTGGAGGTCTGGTGTGGAGCAGAGATCCATCTGCAGCCGGTGGAAGACCCTACACCAGGATGCCCAAAGGAGGCTGGTAGAAGACTGCTAAGCCTACATTCTGTCTTTATTTCTTTAACACAGTCAAAAACACACCAAGATAAGCCTTCTTGAACAGGAACCCTCCAAGTAACAAGCCCATGTGTGATGTTTTCCTGGGTTCCACCTCTCCCATTAATTTCTTTCAACTGTGTTAAAAATATTGACAGATTTCTAGAAAAAATCCGATTTTACTTTTCAGACAAAACAATCTTTGGGATAGATTTTCTTTCTTTGTCACCTTTTTTTTTTTTTTTTTGGTGGTGGTTTTTTGTTGGGGTTTTTTTGTTTGTTTGAGGGGTTTTTTTTGCCACTATATATTTTACATTGTACTAATGACATAAAGCAGTTCATCTTTCTGTTTCATGCTGAGGGACAATTCAAGGTACAGATCCTTCTTACTCTATTCCAACCTGGCAACAAATTCTAAGAAACCATTTCTGCTCCCATTCAAGCATGTTACAGGATAAAGGCTTATGTATTTGCCTTCCAGATCCTTCAAACTTGTACCATTCTTGTTGTTACTGCCCTCTCAAATGATAAAAGGTATTATCATTCAATGCTGACAACAGCACATTGCCAAAGTACTGTCCTGAGCCATCAGAGAGAATTATAAATGAGAAAAATAATAGTCTGTTTCAGCTACTACTGTGAGATGCTAGGAGCATCGTTTCTTGCATAGCCTTATGATCATTAACAAAAAAAAAAAGAAAGAATTTATTTACTTGTTTTTTTAATATCCTTTTGAGTAGAAAACAAGAGCAAATACTGGTGGTGCTACAGCTGAATTGTTTCTAAAATTATTCCAATTCCAAGACTACTTCTGCCTGATCATCCCAAAGAAATACATACAAAAAGAAATGTTGGTAGAGTTTTCCTTTCGATTGTTTCAGCAAGGTACAAGTTTAGGAATGTAAGTGCTGCAATTTCCAGGCAATTACAATCTTTGGGCTTTTTAATACGTCCCTGAAAAGGATTTTTTTTAATTAAAGACTGTTTTGAATTTAAAAAAGTAGAGTTAATCTAATCTGGCAATAACACTATTTATTTCAGCCTTGTAAAACTGGCACTTTCTGTGAAGGTGTATCTTAAAGGACAAAAAAGTGATTATATTAATTCCATGTGACTGAAGCAACCTCTTTAGATTAAAGCTCTTACTTGAGTCAATCTCAAACTATTTTCAAAAACAGCTCATACTGTTTGCTATGGAGAAATACAAAGCCTGTAAAAACTAAGACTTTTGAAAACTAAACATTTGCTTAATTCTGTTAGAGTTTATGCGAAAAAACTCCAACATGATTTATCAGAAGAACCTGAAAGAAGCCATATGAACAAACCATTACCACAAGCTGGCACAAGAGATTAAAGTAGCAGTCTCTCTCTGAGGATGAGGCAAGGATTTTGTTGGGATAATCAGCCTAGAATGTAGCTCACCTTCTATTCAAGGTGCTGATGCCTTTCCCAAGTTTGAGAATACTTTCATTGTCACACCAGTGACACTTAAGTAAATCAATGACCACTGAAGATTGTTTCTAGAACAAGCTAAGAGGGAGAATCTGACAGAGGGAGTATTCTTCCATTTGTAAAAGTAATAAGACAGGAAATTTCTTCAAACTAATATAATTACCTTTCCTCTCTGTTAGAACACTGATTTGTACAAGAGATGCAGAGTGATTAAGATCCTTGAAGAAGAAAAGGATAATATTGTAGGGGGATTGAGTCAACCTTGTGCAAGAGATGATGCAGAGAGAGCTCATTTAAGGATTTCTCTTTTTGTTCAAGAGATCTTTGGTAGCTGGGAGGCTTAAAGCTGAATTTCTCTTCTTCTCCAGCCTTGCAGAGCAGTTAACATCCTGAAAAGATAACTTTTTCACAGATGACCTTGGAGCCCTCACGAGGTGGGGTGAACGAAGCTGTTAAGAAGGCCTGGAGAGGAAAAAGTTTTGCATTCTTTCATGCCCGGTGCACACAGTATTAACTTAGCATTCTTGGCTTTGAACAATAATGTTTTCGTAAGTCCTTCCACTGCCTGGCATTTTGGGGGTACCTGTGTTATCTTCCTTTGCAATATTAAGTAAAAAGATAGTTTGTGAAACAAATTAAAAGCATAAATAATATATTAATATGCTTTCTATTAAAATTAACATATACTATTTTTTTCATTTGTTTCTTTGTGATTTTTAACTCCAGAAGGCATATTTTAGGAGCCACCACATGCAAGATGCAGTCTGAGAGTAGTGAAGTGGCACCTCTGGAAAAGAATCTACCTCCTGCTACTCTTCCTATAATCTTGTATATACCCATAGGTTTGTTTTTTTTTCTGTTGACAGACATATGATAAACAGAAAAAAGTCACATCTGAAAACTTTAACTTTACTTTTACTTTTTTACTTTTTACTTTTTTACTATTCTGTCCTTTTATCTATCGACTAAAGGACAGGTTCCCCTACAATGCATGCAAGAGCACTTTGATGTGTTGGAATTGTCCAAAACTAGACACTGAACCTGGGCTTTACCCACTGTTCAGTGGCTCAGAATGAATAAGAAAATTTCCTCACCATTTATATTTGATACAGACAAAAAAATTACTGATTTTAGTAATTCCTCTAATTAGTATCTTCATTCATTTTGTTTGATACACAACATATCCATGTTCATACATACCTGGATACCTGGACTTGCAAAAAATGTAACTCAACGAGGCATCAGAGAAATACAGTTTCACTAGTATCACTCGTCCCTTAACAAGGGCAGATTCTCCTTATGTGAAAAATCAACATTTTGTGTGCCTTCAAAAGTTGATTTTTTGCACAGCTTTTCAGAGTCAAACACAAAAGTTCACCTTTTCATTTCAAATTTTCCCTTTTATACTTCTCCCTTAGGGTCAATTAATGGCAATATTTGTCTGCTCTGTTGAAATACGGTACCAGGAGCACAAAGCCATCAATAGTATACTGTAGAAGATTTGCCTCATCAAAAAAACAATTTGACTCTACAATCCTTGATAGACTTGTGAATTCCAAATTGCTTCAGTTCTGCACAAATCTGCTAGCTGCTTTGCTAATATTGATATGTATAGGATGCTGCTTTACTAAGAGAGGAGGGTCTCAAGGGACTTCTGATCTCTTAAATTCTGCAAAATGGCATAAATCATTCAGAGGATTGAAAAATAATAGTAGAATATCGCACATGACAAATTTAAAAAAAACTTTTGAGTGCACTGGTAAGATAGGGGAGGTATTTATGATCATGATTCACTGTTTTAATCCATACAACTCCAGTAATTATGTTTTTTGCAATGACATAGCCGTGTTTTATCAGGAAGACTGGACCTTGGCTGCTCTTTGGCACTGAAGTACAGACCAGTGTTTGTTGTAGCCTATTAATAGTTTCTGCAATTTCAGTAAGCTTTAAAAGTACTACACTGTTCTAAAGAATTCTAGAATGAAGCATATATATCACACTGCGAGAAATTAAGGGTTGGCAGCAGCAATTCAATGTAAGCAAAAGTGAATTAACTCTACCCCCTCAAGGGATGAAAATAAAATAGCTCATGCTGTAGTACAGTAACTTCGAAGCAGATAACACAAAATTTTGCAGTAGGAGACAAGTTCACAAAGAAAGATGAGGGAAGAAAGGTTAGAAGGAATCAATCTGAGACTGAGGTGTTGCCTAAAATCTACTCTTAAAAGAAATCTCTAAGACTCAATTCGGGAGTTCTAACAAGGCAGGCATTCCTTATTACAACGTGCTGTACAGTCACAACACTCTGGGTGCCCTGGGAATCATTTTCATCAAAGTGCACACGGTGCGGTATTATACAGTAACTGGGTATTGCAAATGAGTTGCCTGGCTATCAGTCTCAATTCTTCTCCTCAATGTTTCTTTAAATCGCTTGAATCAGCTACCTGCAGTTTCTGTGTTGTAAATACTATCAGTTCCTAAACTCTGTCATCAGATCTAGAAGAGTTTGAGGAGGCTGTGAGGCTGAAGAAGCCACATAGGTTTCCAAGATGCAGCTGATGGGGAAATTGATAACATAGACGATGAGAGAAAAGGGCCCTGCCTTAAGAGTTGGCTTATTTCCTTTAACTTTCCTTTAATTTTCAGTTTTGTTCTTCCAGCCTGCCCAAGCCTCAAAACATCAATCAAGGTGTTTCCCATTGCACTTTGCATTGGCTATATAATTAAGACCATTGGCATTTTGCCCCAAAGTGCTGTTTGGCTATCTGGGAACTTGCTCCCTGTTTGCAGATCCGCTTGCATCTCTGTGTCCTCTTTGTCTGAGAATTCTCCTTTGGTTTAGTGCTTGTTTAGCCTTGATTGGCTGCCAGATGCCCACCCAGCTGCTCTCTCACACTCTCTCTTGAATAAATCAGGGAGAAAATACAAAGTGATAAAGCCTGTAGGTCAAGATGAAGACAGGGAGATCACCTACCAGTTACTGTCAAGGGCAAAACAGACTCAACTTGGGCAAACTTGGTGTCATTTATTGCCAATTAAAAACAGAGTAGGATGGTGAGAAACAGAAACTCCTCCACCTCACCTCTCCCTTCTTCCTAGATTCAGCTTCACTCCTGGCTTTTGAACTTTCTACTTGTCCCATAAGGGGTGGGGAATGGGACTTTGTGGTCACATTATAACAGTTTCTGTTATTCATTTAGTGTATTGAACTTCATAGATGTTGGTAAGTCTTGTGTGTGAGGGAGAGTGCAGAGGACTAGGACATGGGTGTAAACTGAAGAAGGAAAACAAAGGGAAAAAAAGTATATACTCTCGGGGTAAATCTGACAGTTGTCTTTATTCTTATGGTTTCTTTTCAGAGAGACTAAAAAGTGAATATTCTAAAAATCCATTCCTGGAAATGGATGAAATTATGCTGTTCTATTTCTTTCTTTACTTTCATGTGTGTTCTTGAGAGTGTTGCTTTTTTCCTTGCAGATTAAATGAAAATTAATAAATGACAGTTTTCATAAATATTCATATAAATTGTATTTTAGATTACTTATATTTATTTAATATATATTTTACAATTCAGTTTTATGTGTGTTTGTAGCAAATGATATGTTCTCTTAAAAGTCTGAAACACTCCAGATGAAGCTGCTTTTTTGCGCTACAGAATGAGTTACATTTGCCAGAAATCAGGGAATGAACTGTATGATTAACCAGGAGACAGCATGAGTACATGCCTGGTTAATTCATGATCTTGAATACAGGAGAAATAGTTCAAGAAATTGTTTCGTTTTCCAAGTAGGAAGCTTTTGCAGCATGCTGTTTTATATTTTAAATGCTATTATTCTGTGTTGCACAATGATTGATGAAACCAATATAGTCATTTATATATTGGTAGATTAGACTTGAAGAAAGCCACAAAAAATAGCTTTCTTCCTATAATTGGAATCTGAGAAAAACCTAAAGCCTCCAAACAGTAGAAATTCACTTATGGCATTTCTAGACTGATTAACTTCTGTTTGTCTGACTTCTGTTTATTCCAGAAGATTCATAAAACATAATTTCATTACTTGTCTTAGAGTCTTCTATTTGTTTACATGAAAACCTGGCTAAATGTTCTATTGAGCTACCATTTAATGAGTTCTATTTCACAAGAAACTCAATATCTTTTCTCCAATAGCAAACAGAAATTGGATTTGATATTATATTTACAACTGAAATAGCCATAGCTGATTCACTTATTGTTAATGGCATTCATTAATCCTCTATAAATCTTTCACTTCATAAGTGTACTGCACAAAATAGTGTGCATTTTAAAATATTTAGTTGACAAACTTCAGTAAAATCAAGTATTATACTTCGGCCTAGTTTATATAAACTGTAATTAATGGTTCAAGCCTAAGGTTTGAGTATAAAGAATACATATGTACATATATATATATCAAGAATAAATACTAAAAAACAAATGGAGAGTAGTGACATTATTTATATGCTTCATAAAATAAGCCACACACTTATTGGTCTTTATTTCTGTTAGTCTGGAGTATCCTCTTACATCACTGCTTTCATTCTTTCATAAATTCCTCTCCAATATGGAGATTCAGAATGTACTTTGAAATAAACTTAACCTGATAAACCATTTTTGGAGAAAGACAGGTAGATAGTTGTTCTCTTCAAACAATCAAAATGGGGGGATTTAAATGTTTCATGTAATGTTCGGAGTTCAGCCTTTAAAACCACTTCCATGCAAACTACTTGCATTAATACCTCCCTGCTACAGAACCTTTCATGGAAGAAAGAGCAAAGCACAGACTGTGTTTTTTTTAAGAATTCATCTCATTTAAAATTTGGTCTATGCAATCCATATATCTTCACAGTCCATACAACAATGCTTTTTTCACTGAAGAATTATCTGTCATACTCCATAATGAGGTGCACTTTCACAAGTATATTGTATAGATTTTTGTAACAGCAGTTCATTGGTTTTGTAATCCTTTTTCCTTAAGAGCAGTCATCGTTTTATGAAATGTTCAATACTTTGGAAAGCAGAAAGGTTATATGGCATTCAAGTTATTTTGCTCCTTCAAACTGCAAGGCCTGAAAAGTTTCTATAGCTTACTGCTTATGGTTACCTCTCTACAGTTTTTTCCTGTTGTACACTGACAGGTACAATAAAAAACACCTCTGCTACAGGTCTCATAGCTAAAAAATAATTCAGTGATCTAATATAATTTTTATAGAGTGGAATTTATTCCCAGATTGAATATCCTTAGTTTCAGCTTCCACATTAGAAGAGGTAAGATACTCAGATCATCTTGGTAAACAAAAGTTTAGCTAATGGCTGGAGAAATTTGGGGGACTTCTGCTATACCAACTCTAAAGACAGGAGAAAAGATTGTTTTGTAGTTAACAATAAACTCTGACATCAGACTAATTCCCACTTTTGATACTTGTGTCCAGAAAAGAAATCTTTAAAACCGTTCTTTTCTGCAACTGCCCAATTTGGCAGGTACTTAGCCCACATAAGCACTGATTTTGGCATTGCTAAAGTTCTACTTCCATCTGCATTAGAGATTTCTTCTGTCTTGACATCACTGCACAGAGTCAGGTATATCCCGCATTAAGTACTTTGTCCATGCTCACCGTTGAACATGATCCATGCTCCCCATGGATGTCATTTAAGGTATTGTGAGCCTATCATGAATTTCAGACTAAATGATTTCATGGATGCATTTTCTTCCAGGTTCTTAAGCGCAAATTGAGGCAACCTTTCAGAACACACTTGAGACCAAAGCCAATTGAGAATATATGTCCCTATACCATTGTCTTATTAACACTTTGCAGAAGATTTTAAGACCACATGGGAGTGAGTGAAAACATAACAGAAAATGAACATCAGCTGAACAAAATCTGACATTTTGTGCAAGTTTTCTTCTTTCTAAGTTTAAATTTCTGTGTTACATCAATGGAAACTCAATATACTCCACAGTTTTCTTAGCAACTGTGTAATCTGGCATAAAATCTGTGTGGTAATGATTCTCTCTTCTTAAAGCCAGAAGAGGAACATTAGCTTTTTTAATTTTTTTTTTTTCTCAAGAGACTTTGAGATCTTTTCCAAAACTGCTGATGAGAAGACTATGGGAAGGGAACCTAAAATCTTCATCTGAGGTGAGGAGTTGGAATGAAAAACTTGGTATTATCCTTGTGCCCACTGCGCCTTCTCGGCTCTTGTGATGAGTACCACCCTAGCTTGGAAATTTTTTTAATTTAAAAGTTCAATTGTTGAGCCTTTTCTGGGATCTGTCAGATATGATTTACATTTCATTATATATGGTCCAAGGCTATGTGTTTCAATCGCTGGGATATTCCGATTGTCATGAAGGAAGAAACAGAACTGTTCTCATTCCGTTCTACGGAAGATGTTTCACTTTGCCTAATGAGTTAAAGAATGGTTGTGCCAGAAAAGCAACACAGATATCATGATATAAATTAACAAATTTATATCTTAAGAAGCGTCAAATAAACGTGGGCTAAATATTACAATCAACTTTGTAGCAGGAACAGAAACCTACATCTCCTCCATTCCACCAAAAAACAGCTTAATGTCAAATTACAGCAAAAGTATATTTATTTAGTTTGGTTTAGAGACTTCTGTAAAATGTGAAACAATTTTAGTTGTTATTTTCTTACAAAATTGAGGCAAGTGTTCCCTAGCTGAAATGTGAGTATTAACTTCTTTTATGATGAACCAAGTCTGATTCATCTGGCTTGAACAATCACTCCTGAAGTTTCAAGACTCATGGGAAATAATTCATACTTCTGACCCTTATGGTGCTAAAAAAAAAAAATCATCTGTATTATATAAATTAAGCATAGAATGATTCAGTTTTTCACTACAGCCTATCAAACACCTTGAAAGATTTCTTAATTCACTTTAGTGGGAAGTAAATTTGAAATCCTAATTAAACTGTGAACACCATCTTTGCTAGGTGTTCAAATAATAATTAAAGAGCATAAAAATAAAAGGAAAGATCACATTGTGATAACGTGATTTTGTCATTAGTGCATTTTGGCATCATATGTCGCTGGCCTTGGGTTGTGAAAGGTTCGAGAGTACAGAATCACTTACTTTTCAAGCTTCCCGGTGTATAAATTTTACCTCCAGAATGCTCAGACTTCTAGTCCTAGTTGGCTGAATTTAAGAGCAAAGGAAGAAAAAATATCTTTGGAAGTATCACTCTTAGAGAGCACTTTAATTTACAGGCAATTTGTGTAATATTTTTCCCTATATATAAGAAACTATGAAGAATTTAAACTACAAGAAATTTTCATTTCACATATATTTAATCTACTCTCCTTCCAAGCTAATAACTTGTTTATTGTGTCAAGTGTATGAAAATAAACGTTTTGGTATACAGACAAAATGTTGTCTGTATATAAAAGTTTTATATCTGTATGTCTGTATATAAAGCTGTAAAGCTTTTGATTTACCTACGCTATTGTGTTTTTATAATGACTTTATCTGTACATAATGTGCATGCACATATGCTTCAACTATGTATTTTCATTATATATATTCTATTTCTGTTACAGTGAAGTGTATTTTATAGAAATGTAAAATTGCAAGTGACATAACTGAGTTATCTACCCAGTTATCTACAATAATGCAAGATTAAGTGTATTAGGCATAACCCTTACATATGTGTCATGTCTTATTTTCCAACTAGTTGAAGCACATTGAAAGTGGATTCCATGTTTCCAAAAATACTGCTAAGTCATCTTAACCAGGCTTATATAAGAAACTGTCGGTTTCTACAACCACCTAGAGTTCTGGAGTTGACAGTATTTTTTTTTTAGGATACTGTGCATCCTGTGAAA
>VYZS01066852.1:15509-66199 GCA_013400695.1 Neodrepanis coruscans | reverse complement strand
TCAGCTGGAGAAGGGAAGGCTGATAGACCAAGGGCAGTTCTCGATGGGAAGCTCATTATTTTGGATCCTGTAGTACCAGTAGTTTTAGCTGAGGATCTCCCATCGTTCGTATCACCGGATGAAACCTCAGCTTTCAATAATAGTAACACCATAATATTCACCAAATTTGGGCTTTGTCCTGCTTGGAGCTTGGAGGGGGGTTAATGGACAGGAGGGGTGGTGGCTGTCCCTGCCCCTGACATTGTCCCTTCCATGGCAGGAGGTGCCGTTCTCGCGCGTGTGGCGCGGCAGCCCCAGGCCCCTGCTCTGTGCCTTCTCCCTGGAGCGCTACAGCCCCAGCACCACCCAGCTGTCCTGCAAGGTCTGTGTGCGGCAGCTCCAGGGCCACGAGCAGCTCCTGCACATCCAGACGTCCATCCTCGAGGTAAAGGCTGCGCTCACCTTCCTTCCTTGTGTCGCCGCCCGGTTTGAGGCACGGGAGGGTCACCGAAGGGTTTGGGTTGGAGGGACATTAAAGTGTCACCTCCCACTGTCCCAGGTGGCTCCAACCTGCCCTTGGGAGCTCCCAGGGATGGGGCAGCCACAGCTTCTCTGGGCAACCTCTCCCAGTCGCCTCCAGCTCCCTCCCTGTTTTTGTCCTTTCTCTCTCTGTGTAGCTTCTGTTCAAAGCTGTGACCAGTCTATAAAGCCTTACAGAAATCAAAGCCTAGAGATTCTACAACACTAAAAAATAATTAATATTTGGTTGAGTAGATACAGGTTTCTTGCAAAAAGTTCCTGCAGAGTTTGCAAGGCACTGGGAGTTGAAAACACTGGTACATCCAGTGTCTGCTGGGGACTGGGGCCTTGCACACAGGGAAAAGAAATCAGACCCAAAGTGAAGCAGGTTGCTGCTCTGTCCTACAGCAATGAAAACTCCAGCTGCTTTTTCTGGATTATTGAGCATTTTTGTTGATTCATCCAGATTAACCCCTCTGGATTAAAGCTGTTCACCCATTGCTAAATGCTCTATGCACAGAATACAGCAACTAGAAGAGACAACCATAAACCTCATCCTGTATGAGAAATTCTCCGTTTTTCTGGTTCTCTACTGCTATTTCATAAAAAATCTTCTGTCATTCTCTGTATATCTCAATGCAATGGTGCTGCTGCCTTGTTTTTCCTCACTCTGGATTTTTTAAGGGTCCCATCTGTACACGAGTCCCCAGAGTGTGTCACAGTTGTGCCTTCAAACATATTTGCTGGTACAGAAGGCTTTCTCATGCCTATCTCCATCAGTGAGTGAGGAGGGAGGATAATTTGGCTGCAAAATAAATCTATAACCAACAAGTGCTCACTCAAATTGCTCATTGGGTTCCAATTCCTGGAGCTGCCCCGGTCGCTGTTGCTTATCTCACTTGTGCAGGGGCTGGAAATCTGCTGCTGTTCTGCATATTTAATANCCCCCAAAAAACACCTCTTAGCTGCTTTTCTTCCCCATTCTGTGCAGAGTGAACGAGAGACCATCACTTTCTTTGCACACGACGACGGCAACTTCCCTGCCCAGGTGGGGCCCAAGGCTTTCAAGATCCCCTTCTCCATCCGGCAGCGGATCTGCGCCACCTTCGACACGCCCAGTGCCAAGGGCAAGGACTGGCAGATGCTGGCACAGAAAAACAGCATTAACAGGTGAGGGCAGGGCTGGGAAAGGGCAGCAGGGCCATGGGCAGCGGGGCTGGGTGGTTGTGGGGGGGTTGGTGTGTGTTCCTGCTGTTGAAGGGGGTGTGCAGAGCTGCTGGTGCCTGTTTTTATGTACAAAGAGCTGCTGAGAACAGGAATTTCTCCCTCCTCTGACCCACCCATGGCATATTTTCTATTCCAAAATGGATATTGTGGATTTTTTTTTGGTTTTAAGGAAAGGGCTTATTTTAAAAATATACAGCCATGCTCTGCTGTTAGGAGGAATAATATTATGATTATTAAAACTGAAAGATGCTGTAAAAACCCATTTACTACTTTGGTTTTTCTGCTTGGCTAAATTAAATGGGTGGAGGAAGTTCACTCACAGAAATATTTTCTGATTGTCATGAATGCCATGAGTGTGTTCCCAAGAGGCTACAGGGATACTTAAATCAACCAAACTAACTTTCCATGGGCTTGTTGCTGTGCACAGGAGTCTCAATAAACCCCATCTGAACCAAGGGAAAAAGGGTTTATGATAAATACTTTGTTTTACCAAATTCTCTGCAAACACCACCCCTGCAGAGCCCTAAAACTCATGTATTAATAAAATATAAATTCACAAATTAAAAGCTGGCATATCTTTACATAACCACAAGCATCAATTTACGTTACATAATTCCTTTCCCTGTCAAATCCATGCTGAATTTCCTAATGGTGCTTTCCAGAGCTGTCTTCCCAATTCCATGGGCTGGCAGCATCCCTGGATCTCAGCACACCCCAGTCCCCTGCTCCATTATTTGAAGAATAAATGCCCCGCTGTGTGCCCCCTCCAGGGCTTCAAAGCTCCCCCCATCCAGCTCTTGCTGAGGGATTTTGTTTCTGGGCACACCCATGGGAGCTGCAGGCTGTTCCTCATCCTTCTCCCCCTCTCCCTGCAGGAATCTCTCCTACTTTGCCACACAGAGCAGCCCCTCCGCCGTCATCCTGGACCTGTGGGAGGCCAGACACCACCACGATGGGGACCTGGACTCCCTGGCCTGTGCCCTGGAGGAGATTGGGAGGACACATTCCAAGATCTCCGAGATCACAGAGACTGAGCTGGAGGAGCCCGACTTCAGCTACAGCCGCCAGAACGGGCTTTAGTCCCCTTCCCCTCTCCAGAACTCTTGGACTCTGACACTGGAGGTTCTTTTGGGCAGGGAGGAGGAAGAGAAGGGTTTCTGCACATGTGGGTGGGAAGCTCTCGTGCCACAGAGCGGTTTTCAGTGGGAGGAGCAGAAGCAGCCCTACCAAAAATCATCTGGTGATAAGGAAAACACAGCCTTCTCCCTGCCCTCCCTCGTTTAAAACTCACCTGTTAAAAGTCCAGAACAAAACCAGACATCTGTCAATCCTGGGGCAGGAAGGAGAAAAACACAGAGCCATAGAAGGTAAATGTTATGACAATGTATATTTAGGAACAGTAATGCTGTATAATACTGAGTGAAAATCAGCAGATATGATGTTGGATCCTTAGAGCCACTGGAGGTTAATCCTGGTTTAAAGGTTTGTCACTTCAAGAGTGGTTTAAAATCCCATTGGAGAGCATCACGTTGTCACTTTATGTCTGTTACAGGAAAACTGACAATTTGGCCTTATCCTGTTCAGATGTTTGAGGAATTACAAAAATCTCATCAGTATTTCATATCATTCCAGAGAATTCCTTTTAAAAATACAATCCCTTAATGAATGTACATTTGCTGCAGAGCTTTCCTGCCTGCTCTGTTCCCAAAATAACAGAACAAAAACCCTTTTCTGTGAAATTGGGGTGTTGCACACACAGGAGAGGAATTCTCTCATTTTCTTGGTCTGCAAATTTTGACTTAATCACAAGCTGTTTCTTTGGGAATGGATTTAAATAACCAAATAACACGTGGGAAATTTCCAGCCCTATTTTAGCAAGTTTACACTTTCTTTTTTTTTTTTTTTACTCCTTCATGTTCTGGGGCTAAACTAAGTAGAGGTGAAGTCAACCAGCACAGCTTAATTTTGGTTTGGTTTCAGATTGAAACAATAAATCCCACAAAAAATGGGCTTCATTTTGTTGCACAGTTTGGGAATTTTGCAGGATATAAAGCTGGCTGCACACTTGGTTTAGTTACAAATTGCATTTGCCACCAAATGAGAATCCAGCTCGAGAATTCTCCTTATTTTTTTTTTTTTCCATACATTTCATACAAATCTAATTTATTACTTCAACTGAACCAAAAAAGAGCTGTCACTGTGAGGGGGGGGGGCCTGGTGGAACTGGTGCTGAGCCAAATCCAGCCAGTATTTTCACTCCTCTATCCTTTGCAATTAGCCAAGGTGCTCGTTAGGTGAGTGTGGGCGACAGGAGCACAATCAGGATAAAGCAGGAACAGAAATGAGGCTCCAGGAGTTTTATGGAAATGCAAAAAAACCCCAAAAAACCCTGAAAACAGGCATTTTGGGGCTTTTTCACCCTCATATTTGGCCAAGAGCAGCACAATAGGCCCCAGGGTAGGTACAGTGTGCAAATCTATAATAACCTGAAACTACTTCTTTGCCCAGGACTCCAGGTCTGAAAAGCCTGAACAGCAGCTCTTGACTTGTTGCTGCTGCTCTGAAATTGCAAATGTCATTGCCTTCCCAGCTCAGCAGGCTGGAATAGTCCGAGACTTACAAAATACTGAGACTTGTGCAAGGGTTTTGTGCAGTTTAGTGTCTGACAGAGCCCAACGTGCTGGTTCTGTCTGCAGGGGAGGCTGGGAGCAGGTTCAGGGCTGAGACACAAATACCAGGGATTTGGCAGCAGCCTGTCACTGTTTTTAGCAGCACATGTTTCTATCTGGGTTTGAATTATATTTCTAGTGACTGCCAGTCCTCCTCCTCACAAACCTGTTCTTCATTGGACAAAATGTCAGGAGTTAGGAGAGGAAAAAAACCCAACAAAACCAAAATAAGGAATGGCACCCAGGGAAAAGTGGCAGAGTTTGTGAGCTGGCGTTGTCTGGGAAACAGCTCCAGCCTCTCTCCAGCAGGGAATTAGTTCTCAGCTCCTCAGCTCAGGTCTGACCCAGCTCTGGCTGCTCAGAGCCCAGGAACACTGAGACTCAAACCCAGCAGCTCTGGGGGCTGATGTCTCCCAAAATCCAGCAAGTCCAGTGTCTGAGTGACTGGACTGAAAGGGAATAAATGTCTAAATTGGCCAGTGGCAAAAAGGAAACTGTGCTGTGGTGGCTGAGGGCAGGTCTCAGTTTGGTGTTGCCCTTTAGATTTGTTCCCTGTTTTTATTTCACTTTGGCTAAAGCAGCTTCTTTGTTACTGATCTTTAACAGTGAGAATCTGATCAATAACTCTTGAGTTTTCCTCTCTATTGTTTGGATGGTCTTGTATTGTTTGAGGGAGCCAGAAATGCCCCAGTTACTTCTTTGCTTTTTCCCTTTCTCTTAAACAGACTATTTGGAAATATATATATATACACACACACACACACATATTATTTAATCCAAAATACAGATGTAGAGGAGCATCTAAAGCAAGATTAGAGCCCAGAACCTAAAAATCTATTCCTTCCATCTCTTTTATGAATTATTAAATTTGAAAAACAATTTTCACAAACTAGGAAGTAAGAGAAATGTAATTTTACACACTTCAGATTCCATCTGGCTGCCCCAAGTCTGATCAGGTGAAACAGCCATTTTGATTTTCCATCACCAAGGAATCTGCTCTAATGCCTTTTCATCTTCCTAAGCACTTTTGCCCAGGTATTTCCGTGCTGTGAGTCATTGAAGACTAATAGTTGCATTTTAAAAATGACTTAACACTTGTGTCAGCACAATGTGCAGTCCCAGCTCCACCAGCCCACGGCACCATAAAGCTCATTTACAGTCTGTACAACCCTGAACTCCCACAAAAATTTTATTGGGCTTTTTGTAATAGATGAAAAGATATCTCTACACAATTCTCTTAAAATACAGGGAGCTGGGGTTGTTATTATTTTTATCTCTGGCAACAGCTGGCCTCCCCCTCTCCGGGCATTGCTGGCTTTCAGCAGGGTCTGAGAGGCTTATTCAGCATAAATCACCAAAACAGGGGTCTTGTAGGACTCCAGGGTATTAACATCCTGCTACAGGTCCATTCTTTTTTTCCACTTGAAAGATAGTGCTGTAGGAGTTTTAAAACATACAGTAACTGATCAATTCCAGATAATATTTTCCACCACAAAAAAAATACAGCTTTATACACACACTGAGCTAAAACAAGGGAGGAACCATGCTGGGCTTCTGGTCATGAGCTGAAGCTTTTATTGTTTTTTTTCCAGGCTGTTTCTGCCTATAAAACACAGATTTAAGCAAAGGGCTGCATCAGTTCTTGGATGGTAATTAACTGAGTGAAAAACAGGAAATTACATTTCGCAGTCCTCAACAACTGTGGGTGATCTCAAGAGTTGTCTTTCTGGCCTTTCTCTAATTTCAGTGATCCCCAGGAATCTCTGCACTTGTTACACAGCAGCAGAGATGCTGAACATCACTCACCCAGACCCTTTGCCACCTTGGCCCTGCTGAGGGATGTTTCCTGGGGGTTGTTCATTTCTGGGATATGCTGTGGTTCTGAAATTACTCCCTGTTGCAGCAGAGGCTGGTGGGTTTTCCTCAGCAGCACATCTGTCCTTCCCTGGACAAATAATGATGGTCTAGTTAAAATTACTGAAAGGATTCCTGAGCAGACACAGTCACATAAAACACACAACACCTGTAGCCACAAATTACACTCACCACGCTGGCAAATGATGGGGAATCCTTTTCTAAGAAAGGCACAGTCCAGCCTTTTGTCTCATTGCCAATACCAGCAGAAATGGTAGCAAACATCTCCTTTCCAACACAGACAGAAATGAGTAAATCACTCCAACACCTCAGTGAGAGGGTGGTTTGATGGTAACAGTGTCCAGCAGTGCAGGGAGCAGAACTGATGTTCTGCCCATCGCCACAAGTCAAGGAAAAACCTGTTCGTATCCGTGTTCACTGTTCTGTCCAGAAATAAAATAAATGTCTAGGAATTTGCCACTATATTTTTCGTATTAGAGGTGAATAGTACAGATTCTTCTAGTGTTTCTTGTCTGGGGGCTCGGGTGGGTAGGGGTGTAATTGTAATTTTCAAGCTATTGCAAAAGCTGCTTTAACTGAGCTGTTGAGTTGTCTTGACTGGTTTGTGCTTTACAAGGGAACCCAGGTGAGCCAGGACTCGTGGGCAGCGTCCTCACCTCGTGTCACAGGGTAACTAGAGCTGAAGTCACTTGTGAACCGTAGCCAAGGGACAGGGATTAGCTGATCTGTCCCTGCTCTGTGCTGTGCTGTGCCCACATTAGACCCTCCCCTCCCGTAGAGCCGTGGTCGTGTCAGCAGCTGCTTCGTTCGTCCACCCCGGTGTGAAAACCTTGGTCCAGAATGTCCTTCTGCAGATCTGAGGAGATGTCAAACCCCTGTGTTACCTGGTCTCTGTACAGAAATCTCACTGTCCAACCCCCCCCAGAGGAACGTGTAGCACCAAATGAGGTTCAGGGTGTTCTGCACCAAGCCTGGCCCCAGCTTTTTCTGACGCAGCAGGAGGGGAGAGACACGGATCTCACAGCCAGGGGATCTGCCACAGGGAACAGGGATGTTTCCTCCCAAATCCTCACACAGAACTGACTGACACTTTTTGGAAACACCTGGTGTTCCCCACACTGAAATGTGGAGTGTCAACCTTATGGTGGTGAAATCCTTTCAGCCGATTCCTTCGGTTTTCCCCACATTTGGGCACTGAGGTTGGAGGGGGAGGGAGGAAGATTTTTTTATATGAAGCTGTAGATTCTTGGCATCTTTACCCCTTTCAATCTAAACCCAGCCTCCATTCCTGACCCTCCCAGAGCTCCCTGATTGCATCACTGAGCAGTACATGGTACACACACACAATCCCTGCTCCTGGTGTATTTTGGGGAGCAGCAAACTGACATCACAGGATTTGTGACTTGGGAGATGGAGCTGCCTCCTCCCACCTCTTAGTCAAATTCATCCCATGTGATTCTGATCCCAGTTGCTAAACAGGGGCAAAAACATGAAGTGTGCACCTTCTGTTGATCTGGATGAAGAAAAACGGGACACTGGTCAGTCTGGTGAGACCCAGAACAGTGTTACAACAACAAAAAAAAAAATTCCCATGGCATTTTCAGCCTCAAAACTTCTGACCAGCTCTTTGCTGAAAAGAGGAGGGGGAACTCCAATCTAATCACACAAAATAGAAGTCATTTTTTTAATCAACAAAAACCCCACAAGTATTCCTCTTAGAGAGACCTGTTTTCTCTTCTGCTCCTTTCTTTTTGCAATGAATAGGTTCTGAAAACGTTGGTTCTTGGCTCATTTGACTGAGCATCCTTCCCTCCCTCGGGTCCAGTGTGTTTAGAACTGAAGAAGAGCAGAGGTTTGAACGCTTTCTTTAGTATGAAGCTGAAGGAGTAGGGAAGAGAGACAGAACATGGAATCAAAAGCATGGCCTTGGCTTCATACCACACTTTCTGTGCCTTGTTCTATCAATGTAAATTCTGAATGTTGTACAGTAAAATACTTGGGAAAGACTCCTTGGAAAAGGCTGCACTGGCTTCTTTTTTCAGCACATGTACATATATAAATATATATACATATATATATTTGGTAATGCCAACCAGCTGTGTTATATTGTACTGACAGAGTAATACTGGACAGTTTGGATGTTTTCTGTAGAGTTTGCAGAACTGTATTGGCCCTGGCCTTTTGGAGAGAAATGTACAGATGGGAATTCCTGCATATCAGTTATTTATGAATAAAGAGTCTTTTACTGACATCTGGGATGACTGTCCATGTGGCCCATTAATTTCTGGGGTAAAACCAGGTGTTCTGAGCGGAGCACTTTGGATGCTTCACTGGGTTTATGGGGAGCCTTGGATGGGAATTAATGCTGGGAAACTCTGTATTGGACACCTATTTTCCAGAAAAGCATTAAAATGTACAGGAGTAGGACCAAAATGAAGCTTACCCTTTACAGACAACATGGAAACAGCTCAAGAATATCATCCTGCTCTTCCATTAGTCTGAACTACAACCAATTACATCCCCCTTAAACTCTGACTTAAGTTATTTCACTACATTTATTTGTCTGAACACATGTACTACCCTACTCCAGGACTTCTGCACCACAAACATACATTTTTACATGATGGAAGATGCAAAAATCTCTGTGTCTGCCCATCCAATGACAGTTCCCTCTGCTGTGCAATAGCTCCAAGGCTGGGCCTGAATCCTGCAGCACTGGGACCACAGCTCTGAGCTCTGGGCCATCTCCCGTGGATTTGGGCTCCAGTCACCACATTAACAAACAATTAACCACCAACTGCACATCTGTGGGCCTGACAAATGAGGCTCTGGGTATGGCACTCACCTTAAGTGGGATGTAATAACATGAATTATTAATCCATGCAGGGCAGAGGTGCCAGGATAAGTGTTATAAATCAAGGTATCCTTCAGACACTCTGACCTGCACTTAAGCTGTTATCCCCCAAGACACCAAACACCAGCTACAGTAATGGGCACCATTTGTAACACCCAGGACCGTCACATTAACTGCCTCTGACATTCATTGCAAAATTATTCATCATTAATTATGTTTGCAGGGAAATAAGGTCTGTTACTGCACAGTGATTTAAGGAACAGCCACTCAGAAATTCTGCTGCAGGAAGCAGCTGCTGCCAGGCTGGAAGGGAATGGGCTGGGCTGGGCCATTTCAGCCACTCTGAAAACACAAAAAAACCTTCCCAACACAAAGGCAGGACCAAACCTCACCTCTTGTTAATTGTATCAGAAATTACTCTGTGAAAAGGATTCGATTTTCAAACAATTCTGAAGTATCCCATTTAATAAAGCACCACAGAAAATTTTTCTCCTTCAAGCCTAAATATACCAGTAATAATTGAACTGACACCTCTTAAATGAGACCTTGAACATCAAACTAGAAAGCTGCTGTTCAGTCCCCAAAATTCACCTGCAACAACTATTGCAGCATTATGAAGCTGAATGAAATTGCAAAATTACATCATTTCCTGTAACTTTTAACTCATCCTGCAGACTCAAGGGTTTTTATGAAGCAAATATGTATTAAAATAAGCCCAGTCATTCAATGAACAATCCAGGGAGGGAGTGCTGATGGCAGCTGAGCTCAGCACACAACACACACCACTGTCTGCTCTCCAGCCCCGTTGTGTCTCCACAGAATTTAGAAGGAATAATGACAGAACCTGTAGGGAATAATGAATCCCTGAGCTGCCCCTTCATTGCTGCTGCTCACTGGACAGGTCCCAGCCTTGTGTGGTGCCATCAAACATCCCCAGGGCCCCCCTGTTTGCACCAGCAGGGTCTGTGTGCTCCCCACAGCTGTTGGTGGGGCTGGTACAGAATGTGTGGCTTTGGCTGGTGACAGAGAAAAGAAGGAGAGGGAAAGATTCTCTCTCTCTGCATGTGTTTATTTTTCGTTATGTTTTAAGGCCATTTGGTTGCTGACTCAAATCCTGTAACCCTTCTGTTGTGACAGGAGGCAACACTGGAGAGAACTCCTGGTTACAAACACCACAGACTAATTTAAACCAAACTGAATAAATCCCAATCTGCTCTGCTGAAGAAGTTTGTGCTTTTTTGCATTTTTTTTCCCCTCTTCTGAGATATTGGTTGGATTTTATGTATTTTACTCCAGTACTTAGGAGAGCTTCAAGGCTCATTTCCCTTATTTTATTGTTGTTTCTTTGCTCTTTTCCCCCTGTCAGCTTTATTCACTAAATAACAGCATCCACTCACAGAGTCAAACCTTCAATCACGGTCAGTGCCTAAAGTCCTGCAGAAAGCTGTGTTAGAAAAACATACAAATAAATCACCAGCTCTTAAAAATGCCTTTAGAGCTTTAAAGCAGGTCCTTTAAAGAGTTCAGTTCCTATATCAGAACTATTTAGAGAGTTTTGCTTTGTATCATCAGTGGTAGCTCAGACCTGGCTGAGCATGAGGACTCTCAGCTCTTGTCCCCAACTGCTGTGAGGGGGATTTTGCTACAGGATTAGTGAGAAGGCAGTTGAAAAGCAGCCACTGAAACCAGAGTGAGAAATGAGAAATTCTCATGGTGAAATTCGTGGGAGAGTGTAAAATCCAGCTTTGTCATTTCCTGCAGCCTTCCAGTGCCTGTACCAGTGCAGGGAGGGCAGGCACTGGTCCTGCAGGCTCTGACATTCCTGTGCTGGGCTGATTTTAGAGGCACAAACATCTCTGATAAGAGCCTACACCAGGAACATGTGCACACACCCCACCCCTCCAGCCCTGCCTCGGTAACCAGGTAAGTCTTGTGCCAAAACCCCCTGGGAAATGCAGGATGTCAGTATTTCCTTCCCTTTTAGTGGGATAACCAGCTCATTAAATCTTCCCATGAAGGTTATTTTATTACCAAGTGACAGATCTAAAGATTTACTTCCCCATTCTTCACCTGCCTTTCCCCCTCCTGCTCATTCCTTTGCATTTGTTAATGGCCTTTCTCTTGTTATATAATCCTGTCAGGAGTGTAAAAATACCTCTCAGGACTGTTGGTGGGGTCTAAATCATCCCTCCTGTCCTGGTGACAGCAGAGACTGTTCATGGCAGGGCTGATGTGGGAAGGAGCCCTGTCCTGTCCTCCAGTAATTGTCAGCACATGATAAGAAAGTGTAAGATTTAATAAGGTCATAAAATAGAATGGCATGAGCTGGTGGGGGAGGTATTTTTTTTTCATTAACATTCCGAAAAATCTGGAGTCAGTGGGACAATAAATTACAGCAATTGAGCAGAAAATGGCCCGTTTGATTATTCAACATTTTCCAGCAGGGCCGGGAGCACCTCTGCCATTCCCACAGAAATTCTCCTCAGTAGCATTCAAACATCATTCCCTGGGCCACCAAACCACCTCTGCTGAGTCCAACAACCAGAACCACACCCCAAAGGAGGACAAAAACAGGCTTTGCAACCAGATGAGTTTTGAATGCAGGGAATGGAGTGAAAGCAAATATTTCCATCACACATGGTGCACATCCCTGTTCAAGTGCTGACTGGGGGTTGTCAGGTTGTAGCAAGTTTCCAACGCAGAACTAGGGTCAAATTAATAAAAATAAATAATAAAAATAAAGATACTGCCTTCCCCACACAAGCATTTTTCTCCTCAAAGCAGTCACAACTCCCTTTCACTTCCTCCCAGCGTGTTCCTCACCTCTGGGCAGTTTCTGAAACACCAATGACACAAAGAGACCTGAAACCCACAGTCACTTTCCCCCTATGAAGAAGCAGCTTTTCCTGAACCCCACAGCCCTTCCAAAAGCACAGACCCAAATCTCCCCAGCAGACACATCACTGAGGAGCACAGGGACCACTGGTATCACTCCTGGGAGCTGCTGGGACATCTTGTGAAAAAAAAAAAATCAGATTTTTAAAGGTTCTAATTGGCACTGGAATATTTTGAGAAATGCCATCCCATTTGTGGGTGACAAACACTCCTGAAAATAGGACCCTCAATTTTTTTCATCCCCATTTCATGTGCACCCAGACAGATTTTCCCTCTCATTACCTGGAAACATTTGGGTTTGCTGCTCACACTTGCCCACGGCTAACAATTATTTACTGCTCATTATCATGATCTTCTGTCACATTCAGGGAACTGGGACTGAATAGGAAACAAGCAACAGAGCTCCTGGTTTCTGGAAACACACACAATGTTAAAATTCAAGGGAAGAAAAAGTACATTAAGCTTTGGCTTGATTTACAAACTTTCCCAGGAACGACAGTTGTTCCTTAAAGGATTTGTTATGATCAAACCAATTTATGGGGTTGTTACAGTGGTGAATCCTCTGCATTTCACATTTATGGGCAAAGAACTTCCCAGTTTTGCTTCATAGAAATTCAATTAAAATTTGACTCAGGGAAAGGTGCTGTGATTCTCCTCCTTGCATTTTATCCTTCACTAATTACTTTCCTTTTTAATACTCTCTTCCATCTAATGCACTCAGAGAAGTTCTTTGCAAACAGCAGCCTCATTAAAGCTCCACAGTTTACACAGATTACAGATGGGGACCAAAAGTGGATCTTGGTCTGTAAAAAAGTGCCTTTCCCCCTGATACTCCACAAAGAGGAAGTTCCCTGCTGCCTGTCAGGTGAAGAATCCATTAGAAAATATCCCAGACAACTCTGGCCCGTTTTTTTTCTCCCTGTGTTTATTGTAATCCCCAGCACCTCGTGCTATTACACATGCAAAAAGGTAATGAGGCAGGCAAAGGTTATTCCTGGGGACACACTGGAATGATGAGGGGCTGCCAGTGCAGCAGACTCACCCCAGGCTATCTGAAATTGAAATTTTTGCTTAAATTAATAACTCCACATGATCCCAGACAGTAATGCTGCCTGTGCCCTGCAGGGCTGAAAATGTCTTTTGACATTAATAAAAAAAAAAAAGAAAGGGGAGGGGGTGGTACCTGGGCACACACAGAGAGAAGCAACACACTGGGCTGTGGTGATGGCATGGGAGGGTGGGAGGTAGGAAACACAGGGAATAAAACAGGCCCTTCCTTGGCTGCCTGACAGGGCAAGTGGATGCTCCTGCTGCCTGTGGATAGGTTGTGAGAGAAAGGTAATAGCTCCCTCCACCCTTCTCAATACTTTCAGGGCTTTTTTTTTATCACTAACAAGGGAAATGGCCTCATTATCTTCATTATTATTCACAACAGCACCAGAAATATTCTGAGGTGTTTCACAGAGCAGTTTAAAAAACAAGCCCTGCTCCCAGAGCTGAAGGTTTCCAGGCTGATTTCCACACACAGCTCCAGGTCAGAGGCACAAACAGCATCTTGGAAGGTGAGGGAGCACAAAGATCAGAGCAACCACATCACACAGTTCATCTGCTGCTTCCAGGAGCAGAGCCAGGTGCAGAGTTTGGCTGATAGAGACACCCAAAGAGAGATCTGTTCTTTGAAAAGGAGAGGAGGGATATCTTCATAAAACAGCATGAAGAAATCAAGCTCTCCTGCAACACCAAGCTGGCCAACACTTCAAACCCTGTCAGTTCTAAACTGGCCAACACTTCAAACCCTGTCAGTTCTAAACCGGCCAACACTTCAAACCCTGTCAGTTCTAAACTGGCCAACACTTCAAACCCTGTCAGTTCACCTGGAGCCCTTTGTGCCCTGAGAGCTCGAATGACTCCATTCCCAGACATCAGCAAGTGCAAGGATCCAGGAGGAAACCAGATGAGAAACTCCCACCCGAGTGACAGGAGGAGGGAGTCACTGGGATGAAGTGAATTGCATCCCACTAATTTACTTTTGGAAGAAATGTGTGGGCAGCCTGTTCCCCCCGTGCCTCAGCCTGTGCCAGGTCTCTGCAGCCTCCCCGCTCACTCTGAAAGACTTCAGAGGTTGTTTAGGATTAATGAGGCAAAAGTCCTCAATCAAGAAGCAATTTAAAAGTCCATTTCTAATTCCAGAGAGTTCTGTAAATGAACTAATTCAATACCAGTTGACCTTTTTGTTTTGGGGGGTGATTTGTGCCTGTGTTTTCCCCAGGAGGTGCCCCTCAGGCAGGGAGGGTTTGGAAGGGCATTTCTTTCCCAACGACTGAAATCAATCAGGTAACAAGTGAGATGAACACACCAGTGGGCAGCAAAGCACTTTACAAACAGCCTGGGCACTCAGCCCAGTGCTACAGGGTTGTGGCAGGAACAGAGTTCCCCGGGATGGGCAGAATGAGAGGCAGAACAACCCAACAGACCCATGGCCAAGGCACAGAGCAGTGTGTCAGGAATGCTCTGCAGTGGTACCTTCATTAGGTTACATCCAGAGATGTCACATCCAGGAGGTCTTCCCCAAACTTTCCTGCCATCCCTGACCCCCAGGAGAGGACCCTGATGGCAGCCAGGCCTCTTCATTCCTGCTGCAAAGGCAAGCAGGGAACATTCTAGAGGTGAGATGGGCTGCTCTGGAGTTTAACATCTCAGCTTGAATTGCACTGAATTTCACTGGTAAGGGAGGAGAACTCTGTGCCAAATGTCAAAGGAGAACAGAGATTTTTCAGGAAGCTCAAAGCACAGTAATCAGAGCATGGACCACTCTGGTTTTCCCAGCAAGTGCTTAAGTGGAGTTGACTTTTTCACATTTACTTTCCTTGCAAACACTTGGCAGTGTTTAAGCTGAAAACCTCACACAGTTTGTATTTAGTCTGTGAAACTCAGTGAATGAAAAAAAAAACACTTTTAAACCGAGAGCAGATTTTAAAGCTATTAACCATATTTTTCTTTCTTTTTTTGCAAGGCAAAATACATTTAATGCCATACTGCACAGCCTAAGTGATTGTGGGCTGGGCTGGGCAGAATTGTTGACCAAGCCCATTATGCACATTTACACAGCTGGACACATCAGTTGGAGCCACACAAAGAAAATTCACAGGAACTGGGACTCAGAATAAACTATTTCTATTCCAAGTTCAGTTGCAGAAATTATGAGTGACTGGAGCAACTTTCTTCCAAAAGAAGGAACACTTTCCTACACCACAAAAGTTTAACCAGCCAAGGAAGTTGTTTTGCCTCACATCACAAAAGACTGAGTGCACAACCCCTCTCTCCCTGCAAAAATTAAATTCAGTTTAATGCATTTACTCCTTCAGAAACCTTCTGCTCATCATCCACCAAGCTGAGAAATACCAGAGAAAAGTTTCAATGAGCAGTTTTGATTCCCTTCCCAACAGTTGTGTTGTCTGGGAAGGCCTCATTAACCTGGAGCTGGGGAGAGCCCTGTGCAATGCACAGTCACATCGGATCAGTGCTCCAGGAACACTCCAGGAATGGAACAGACACACTCCTTCTGCTCCCACTCTGTGCTCCTGCTCTAATTATACACTTTGTCTGTTAGGAAACCTTGTCATGTTGTCACCAGTGGCCTCTGTGCTGAACTCTGCCTTGTCAGGACAGTTTTATCATTCATAAATACTTCAATGAGAACCAAAGTCTGCTTATGAAAGATTGATTCCTCACAGTTCATTGACCCTTCCTTCGAGGTCTTTTATTCAAATTAGAGTAAACCCATCCAAGAAATCCCAGCATTAATTGTTAATAGTACAGGCTACTGAAACACAGAGTCCTCAAGGAGCAGAGATCCAGTGCTGGCTTAAAGTGACACATCCCAGCAGAAATTAAAGGCAGTCAACAGAGTTTAAACATGTTCATTCTCACATTCAGAACCAAACTAAGATCTTTAATGGGCTTTGCATTAGACCAGGCAGGTCAAGTGCTTTGGAGGCCCTTTGTCAGAATTTGGTTTGGAAGACTGAAGTGCAGCCAGTGAGAGGTTTGGGCACTCAGGAGGTTTGAGGGAGCCCTCAGCCACTGCTGCTCTGCTGTCCAGGCACCTCAGCTGCCAGAAAACTGGAACCCTGCCCTGGAACCAGCTNGCAAGTGCAAGGATCCAGGAGGAAACCAGATGAGAAACTCCCACCCGAGTGACAGGAGGAGGGAGTCACTGGGATGAAGTGAATTGCATCCCACTAATTTACTTTTGGAAGAAATGTGTGGGCAGCCTGTTCCCCCCGTGCCTCAGCCTGTGCCAGGTCTCTGCAGCCTCCCCGCTCACTCTGAAAGACTTCAGAGGTTGTTTAGGATTAATGAGGCAAAAGTCCTCAATCAAGAAGCAATTTAAAAGTCCATTTCTAATTCCAGAGAGTTCTGTAAATGAACTAATTCAATACCAGTTGACCTTTTTGTTTTGGGGGGTGATTTGTGCCTGTGTTTTCCCCAGGAGGTGCCCCTCAGGCAGGGAGGGTTTGGAAGGGCATTTCTTCCCCAACGACTGAAATCAATCAGGTAACAAGTGAGATGAACACACCAGTGGGCAGCAAAGCACTTTACAAACAGCCTGGGCACTCAGCCCAGTGCTACAGGGTTGTGGCAGGAACAGAGTTCCCCGGGATGGGCAGAATGAGAGGCAGAACAACCCAACAGACCCATGGCCACTGCTCTGAATGTGTCAGGAATGCTCTGCAGTGGTACCTTCATTAGGTTACATCCAGAGATGTCACATCCAGGAGGTCTTCCCCAAACTTTCCTGCCATCCCTGACCCCCAGGAGAGGACCCTGATGGCAGCCAGGCCTCTTCATTCCTGCTGCAAAGGCAAGCAGGGAAAATTCTAGAGGTGAGATGGGCTGCTCTGGAGTTTAACATCTCAGCTTGAATTGCACTGAATTTCACTGGTAAGGGAGGAGAACTCTGTGCCAAATGTCAAAGGAGAACAGAGATTTTTCAGGAAGCTCAAAGCACAGTAATCAGAGCATGGACCACTCTGGTTTTCCCAGCAAGTGCTTAAGTGGAGTTGACTTTTTCACATTTACTTTCCTTGCAAACACTTGGCAGTGTTTAAGCTGAAAACCTCACACAGTTTGTATTTAGTCTGTGAAACTCAGTGAATGAAAAAAAACCACTTTTAAACCGAGAGCAGATTTTAAAGCTATTAACCATATTTTTCTTTCTTTTTTTGCAAGGCAAAATACATTTAATGCCATACTGCACAGCCTAAGTGATTGTGGGCTGGGCTGGGCAGAATTGTTGACCAAGCCCATTATGCACATTTACACAGCTGGACACATCAGTTGGAGCCACACAAAGAAAATTCACAGGAACTGGGACTCAGAATAAACTATTTCTATTCCAAGTTCAGTTGCAGAAATTATGAGTGACTGGAGCAACTTTCTTCCAAAAGAAGGAACACTTTCCTACACCACAAAAGTTTAACCAGCCAAGGAAGTTGTTTTGCCTCACATCACAAAAGACTGAGTGCACAACCCCTCTCTCCCTGCAAAAATTAAATTCAGTTTAATGCATTTACTCCTTCAGAAACCTTCTGCTCATCATCCACCAAGCTGAGAAATACCAGAGAAAAGTTTCAATGAGCAGTTTTGATTCCCTTCCCAACAGTTGTGTTGTCTGGGAAGGCCTCATTAACCTGGAGCTGGGGAGAGCCCTGTGCAATGCACAGTCACATCGGATCAGTGCTCCAGGAACACTCCAGGAATGGAACAGACACACTCCTTCTGCTCCCACTCTGTGCTCCTGCTCTAATTATACACTTTGTCTGTTAGGAAACCTTGTCATGTTGTCACCAGTGGCCTCTGTGCTGAACTCTGCCTTGTCAGGACAGTTTTATCATTCATAAATACTTCAATGAGAACCAAAGTCTGCTTATGAAAGATTGATTCCTCACAGTTCATTGACCCTTCCTTCGAGGTCTTTTATTCAAATTAGAGTAAACCCATCCAAGAAATCCCAGCATTAATTGTTAATAGTACAGGCTACTGAAACACAGAGTCCTCAAGGAGCAGAGATCCAGTGCTGGCTTAAAGTGACACATCCCAGCAGAAATTAAAGGCAGTCAACAGAGTTTAAACATGTTCATTCTCACATTCAGAACCAAANTAATAGTATTTCAATGTACAGTCAACAGCACAATCTCAGCAATTCAGCCAGATGCTTCCTTTGTACTTTCCCCCCACCAGACATATAGAAAATAATTCTTCTGAAGTGCTCACTAGCCTGACTCCTTTTGGAGGAGGTGATAAAGCAGCAGAGCTTTAGAAAACAGGGTATCCAGAAGTTAAAGGGGGTATCTCTGTTCTTGGAGCTTAATCTCGAAGGAACTACAGGGCTTTAAAACTAGGAAAGCTCAGTTCAGATAAGGGAATAACAAGAAGATCATTTCTGTCTGACTTGGAGCAATTTCAAGAAGGAATATCACACTCAGACTGAGCAGCAGACAGATCACAGAGGGAGGACTGGAAGAGAGCTCTGATATAAAGAACCCTGACACCGACAGCAGAGGTGACAGATTATACCTTTCTTCTGCTTGGCTGAATTTTGATATCCAGGTGAATATACCACACTCCGCACTGTGTGACTGACCCAGCCTGAGAACCTGGGACATCAAGCCCCAGACCTTGTGAAAGCACCAGCTGTCCATGGATCAAAAAAGGTTTCAGCCCCAGTTTATCAGTGTTGCCGTGTTCCAGCAGGTCCCCTTTGCCTGCTGGCATTCTCCAAACAGCCCTGGAGCTCAGAGCTGTTCCTTGGCTCAGTGCAAGTCCTGTGGTGGCTGAACCCAGAGCTAAACCCCAGGTGTTGCTGTGGGTGCAGAGCCCCAGTTCCTCCCAGTGTTGTGATGCTGCAGAACGAGCCCAACACCAGGAGCAAACCCTGGTGTGGGGTGTGAGGACAGAGCCACACGTGCTGAGCCAAGCAGTGCCTCCCCACGCTCCCTCCAGCCCCTGAGCAGCTGGCAGGGACATCCCTGCTGTCCTTGCCCACAGCATTCCTCCCTCCTCTTGGCAGCCGTGCAGGAGGAACAAACCGCGGCTGCTGATTTCGGCTGCTGACTTGAAGGCGGCTGCAGGTGATTGTTCAAACCTTGAATTCTCCCTGCAAGTACCTTCGAGCACATCCAGGCACCCTCTGAGGCTGAAAGGCCCTCTGGCACTGTGAAGCATATTCTGGATGCCAGGACAGAGCAAACAGGATCCCCTTGGACCAGCTCTGAAGACAACGAGCAACTGCTGAGCAGATGCCTCAGCTCCACAGTCTCACTGTCTCCTGCATTATCCTCTGGGACTTTGAATGTGCAGCGTTTAAATATTCAATTTTAATTAATTCATTCAGCAGTTATTAAAATCACTGCCCCTGCTGCCAGACAGGGAAGCAGCTTCGCTCAAAGACATGACTTTGAGCTTGAGTCCACGGGCTACAACTTGAGTGGTGGAGGAAAAGGACACTGGAATACACTTTGAACCTGTCATTGAGAAGGTTATGTGGGACAGAACCCTAAAGAACAGCCAAGGACTAGGAATGGCAGAGAAACACAGAGTATCTTGAGTGGTAAACTCCTGATCCTGGGAGAGATGGGCTTAGGTTGGGTTAAGGAAAAGGCAACAAGCTCCTGACTGGCAGAGCTTTGCTGCAGCAACTATCAATGGAATGAGAGCTGTGTAAGAAAAATGCATGGAGACCCATCTCCCAGAAATTAACTTACCACAAACCATGAATCCCCTCTGACAGATCACATACACCAGCAACTGGACAAGATTTGAGCTGGTGACTAAGAGGCAAAACAATCCTACCAAGGCCCCTGCCCACACCATCCTCTGCTCTGGGTTCCTGCCTGTTCCTCACTGATGAACTTGTTCCACAGTCACAAGAAAATGCAACATAAAACACGTTGAGGGATTTTTTTTCCTTTCCCACAGTAACAGGTAGTTGACACCCACTTAAATATTCAACAGTGCAAGTGTTCTGCCATTTAGTCTCATCACGTTGCCACGCTGTGGAAACACTGGCTCGGTTCACCTCAGATTTCCCAGCAGAAATAACGCAAGTCTGGTGTGAACTGAACATTTGTGATAAGCAAACTTCCTCCTGCTGTTCAGGAGCTGAAAGCTGAGCACAGGCAGAACACACAGCTCCTTGTTTTTCCAAATAACTGGTGCTTCCAGGCCTCTGCAGAGACCAAAACCTTCATGGCTGAGCACTTGCTCTCTCATTTCCCAAGTTCTGCCCCTTAGAGCTACTCAGAAACACCCTAAGAACTCCCACTGTTGGACTGGCTGGACTCAGGTGTGGGGCAGAAAAGGGAGGAGAGTGATGTCTTTAACTATTCTGAGTGCAAGGAATGAAGGAAAGAACAAGGCACGGTGCTCCTGTTCTTCCACAAGTACAGCAAAGCACCATTTCTGCTCTTGGAAACATCTCTCAACTGAAGTGTCCCCAGCAGGGACTGTTCCTGCTGCACCAGGCATCTGGCACAGAGGGGGGAATGAAGAGGAGATGAGGGAGAAGTTGCCAAGGAGGTGTAATAAATTCATTTTGCAGACACAGGACCAAGCTTGTCATTAAATGTCAAGTGCTGGATTAACAGCTGGAGGGGAACAAATCTCTGTTTCAACCTCTGGGCCCTTAGCAGGAGATATTAAAATTCCTCCCCCAGAAATGCTCCCTCTAAATGGCAAAGTCCTTCTGCTCTGGTTCCAGGATGGAGCTGGACTGACAGGACTCCCAGATAATCACACGTTGCTGCTCCCCACAGCACCTCTGCTACCAGAGCTGGAAATAATCAGTTTGCATCTTGACAAGTATGAGCTCAAATAATGCAGCATGTCAGCAGTACCTAACACACAGAACTGAGTTCGGGCAGCACAGCAGACACTCCTCATTTGGGCATCAAGCATCCAAATTTAAGCCCTGCCACAGTCAGTCCCAGGTCACTGTGACCTTAAACTGAGGAAAGAAAATTAAATAAAGGTTACAGTTGATTGGGGCAGCTAAAAGGCTGAAGGAGGTGGCACCTGGAAGGATTTCCTGTGTATTTCAGAGGTACCATATTCTCCCCTGCCCCTAAATTCAGGTAAAAAGTTTGCCCTGCACAGGCTCAGCTGGGTCTCTTCCATCCTTGTGCCTCCCTGTCCTTGTATTTTTCCTTGCAGGTGGGACAAGTGAACAATCCAGAAACACGTTCAGCTCTTCAGAGTCTCCTGTTCACAGTCCAGACACCGAGGGCAGCCCGAGGCAATGCTGCTCAACACTCAGAAAATGCCAAGAAAATTAACATGCACTTTCTTTCTTTCTTCCTTAATTTTTTTTTTCATTTTTTTTTTTCCCCAACAAGGAACCCCATTGAAATTCAACATCCATTTTAGTGAAGCACTCTGATGCTGGGTGACCTTTGTGTGACATTTGCTTTGCATCTGTGCACCAGGAGAGACCAATCCACCCTTTCACAGCTCCCCAGTGCAGCACCAGCCCATGGCAGGGAATGATAACGACTGTTGGGAGGAGGGTAATTCTCGGGGCATTGGAAGGCTCCTTAAATCAAAGCCCTGAACAGAAAAGCAAGGGGCATAACTACGAATTTACTGATCATTTGCTCCTAATTCCACCCTGAGAGAATCCCTGTATTTATGGTGTCAGGGCACCTATTCATTGGTACCAACTAAAGGTCAAACTGTTTAGCACAGTTGATCAAAAATAAAAAAGAGTTACCTTATAGTCTGCCAGCTTTGCATATTTAATATATTTAACCTGTAGCTCTTCTACTTCTAAACTAATCTTAGTGCCAACAAACAACTGGTTCCTCCTGCTAAAAACAGGAAGGAGGTGAAAGACAGAAGAGTGGTAGAGCCAACCCCAGTACAGCCATGAAGCAACAGAGAGACCAAAAATAGTCCAGTTTCCAAAATTTTATAAAGGATAAATGAGTTTCTGATTGGATAAGTTCTGCAGGGTTCTTGATATTTAAAGAAAAAAAAAAGATAATTAGAAAATTAAACCTTTATAGCAAGCTCTCACTGTTTGTGTTTTTGAAATACTTCTGGAAATAGAATTATCTGCTTCAGAGACATTAAACCCACCAGTGGAATCTCTTCCATTACCACATCGTGAACATCTGACCTCCAACACTGGGAAATAATGAAAAATTAATGGATCCAGATGTGCCAGCCCTGCCAATGGCAGATGTTCATTTTACACACCATTTAGAAATCCCCAGTGCATTTGAGTACATGATGATAAAATGATAAAATAATGGGGAGAAATGGAATATTGCTTGGAGTGAAACCTGCACCTTTGCAGAATATGAAAATGCAGAGACAGGTGTGCAAGAGATCACACCAAGAACTGGTCAATTATGTGGCAGCAGCAGCAATTCAGGGACTTCTTTAAGGCAATTAGGAATTGCCACTGTTAGGGCTGTCCTTAAATCTCCATTCAAGTCATTCCAGTATAAAAGAAAAGGCAACAAATAAATTGAAGACACAAAACACACACACACACACACGAGATATTTGCCCAGTCTGAACCTATTCCTCTGCCATTAACCTTTTTTCTCCTCTTCTGGAGCTTTTCTCTTCTTGGAGATTATTTTTTCCTCTATTCTGCTTGTCCAACCTGGCTCCTACCCCTTGATGAGATCCAGATAAATCTCTCCCTTGTCAGCCGTGCTTGTCATGCCCTGAGAGAGTTTTACTACATCATAAACCCACAAAATGCCCTGATATTTAAGAGACATCTCTTGTTCTGCACACAGGTCTTGGAATCCTGCAATCCATCCCTGAGCAGAAACGCTGTGGAATTGCTGTGATGAGTGTCCGGGGGTTGCTCTTTCCCCTGGGATTCCCAACACCCCTCCCTCTGCCTCTGCCCCCTTCCCACCCTCCCTGAGGAGCTCTGATCCTGCAGACGAGCAGCTGTTTTTGTGATCCTGAACAATTTGTTACGTTACTTTTTGACTGAGGAGCTCATTTGTGCTCCGTGCTTTGATAATGACTCTGATGAACAAACTGCAGGAGCACGGAGAGGAAATGGAGGCTGATGGGGGTTTCAGCATCATTTCAGTGCTGGCTGCACAAAGTTCAGCCTTTCAGCAGCAATTCTGCCTCTGTGCCTTCGATTTTGCAAACAGTTGACAAAGGCACAATTCTATTGACCAGGCAGATTCGATTACAATCCTGTATTAAAATGTTCTCTGGGGCTCTCAGTTATACTGTCCTTCACCTACAGGGTTTCAGATGGAGCAGATTCATCTTGGGAACTGAAATACAGACCAATTCCCTGCTCTGTCTGGGTCACTATCCGTCTTGTCTCTTGTTGGTTCCAAGTGATTCAAAGAAAGAAGGGATAAGCAAGTTTAGAAATCATCTCTCAGCTGCTGCTGCAAAGGAACACACACACCCCCCCAGACCCAACACAGCGCAGGGAAGTTTCTCCTCAGCCCAGCAGAGCAAATGGTTGTCTGTTCCAGAGTGAAAAACTGGAGGAGCAACGCTGTCAGTGAAAGGGGAACAAACCAAATCCGAGTTCAGTGGTTTGGGAGTGAAACCACCGACACCCACCCACTTCATTTCCAGCTCCAAGTGCAGGTTACAGGGCAGTGCCTTGCCTGGCTGTGTGTGATTTCCCTGCTCTGTAAAACAGCACATAACAAACACCTAAAGGCAGGACAGTGAGCCAGGAACTGCAGCACAGGCACAACTGCCTCGTCCAAGGTCACATATTTTGCCTGTGGCAGAGCAGGGACTGGGCTGACAAGAGGCTCCCTGGTGCCTTCTCCTGATAGAGTGGAACCACAGACCTGAGGAAGCAGGAGAAAAGCAGCATTCCCGAGTTCCCCAGCCAGGGGCAGAGGGGATTGCAGGGACAGTGGCCTGGATTGCCCGGGGAAGGCTCATCCCATCCTGTGCTGCTCACTCAGCATCCAGCAGGTCCTCACTGGGCACTGACTGCACAGACTGATTTACCCAGTTTATGGGCAATAACACAATGATTTATCAATCCCCACCAGCTGAGATTAGAAGAGAACTAGTAAAGGGGCAAATCCTTTGAGCATAAACAGATTGCACTATTTATATATGAAAATGTTTTCTGCATCTATAAACTTCCCATGCCCGAGCACTTTAATTAATTGCACAGGTTGCTATGGTAACCCTCCTAACTCAATTATAGCTCCACAAAGAGGTGCAGCGTACTTCTGACAGAGCAGCAGGTAACTCGTGCTGAGACTGGAGTGGGGAGCAGACACCACAAAGATAAAAACTCTCTTCAGAAGGCAGAAGGGCTGCAATGGATTTCTGCAGATCTGACCCCCCCAACACCCCAACAACTTAAATTATCCCGTGGTCCCACCCACTCCTCACCCCTTTTGAGGCAGGATACAACATGGGAGCACCAGCAACAGATTTGTGCCAAGTTCTTTGACTAAACACAGCTGATTTCTTGGCTCCATCCTGGGCTGAGCAGAATGGCAACGTGACAGGTGGAGGGGAAGAAGATTTTGGTGAGAGGACTGAAGCTCCTGACAGGATGAGTGAATGAGGGCCCCCAGCTACAGGGGAACAGCTTTCACAGGAGGCTGAACAGCAGGACCTCAGCAGGTAGAGCTCAACTGCTTGACCCTAAAAATCTGCTCTGCTACAGATTTTCCCTCTGACACTGCAAAAATCACAGTCCCTTGCTTGTACCTCAGTTCCTACCTGTAAAATCAGGACAGCACTTCCTGATTCCTGAACAACTGAGGCAAAAATGATCATCAGCTGCTCGAACCCAGCATGGATAAGGTCTGTCTGAAGGTTACTTTCAGATTAATGATGATAAAGATTGAAGATTTATGGCCAGTTCTGTCTCCCACAAATACTACAGGAGTTACTGGTCTAGGCTTGGCACTAGAGAAGACTCCAAAGCCTCACAAAGATCAAATCCCTTCCTGCATTGCAGCAGACAAACATCTTCATCACAACCAGCACTCTGTGTCCACATGTTTCAAAGGCAGGTGCAATAATCCTTATTTGTGCCACAGCACTGATGATGAAGAGAAAAGGGAAGGCAGGGGAAAAAAAGAAGGAAGAAGTGACATTTCCTCTTAGCATTATCCCCTAAAATCTGTGGACTGATAACCTTTACATCCATTGTGCAAAGTCCTCCTGCCATGTGCCTGGGGCTCTGTTCTCTCCACACCTGCACTGCTCATATTTTCAATCCTTCCAGGGATGGACTCACATGACAAAAGAGACATTCCCTTTCCAGCTCATGTGTCTGTCATCCCTCATCCTAAATGTGGCTTTTAGCCACTGTGGCAAGATATTCCTTTGCCCCTCTACAGATCCTGTCGCATTAAGTGTCCTTTTCTCCCATTTCAGATTAAATGCCTTGTTAGATATTTCTAAAGGTGTCTGTGGTGAGACTCAGTGATATTTCTTACCCTCTCTGCCCCCATTCTTCGAGGTCACAGACAGAGACTTCCACTTGTTTCTTAAAGGTTAAATGCAAGTTCCAGAAGAGGAACTTGAACTTTGGAGAGCTAAAGCAGAAAAAAACCCAACCCCTCAGAGAATAAAATATTGTTGTGTGAGGAGCAGTGAATAGGAAGGATGAAGCAGCAGCTGGAGGAGCTGGACAGAAAACAGCAGCTCCCTTCCTGAGCAACAACTTCATCTGCCTTTGCAAACCAACTGGTACTTTTTCATGCCTTTTCCCCAGCCTGCCCTGCTCTGAAGAACATTGCTGCCTGCAGAGCAAGAACTTGCCAGAGGCTCTTTATTTCAGCAAAGCCCCCCACCAGCTGTGCCTGCACTCCCTGAAGGATACACAATGTTAACTCTTCAGAGATGGCATTTTCCAGCCTGTCAGGCAAATAGATGCTTACTCAAAGTCAGAGTGTTCAGAGGTTGAACAAATTTTGCTCTCCTCTCCTCTTCAACAGGCACTTTCAATCAGAAATTCCTGCTTGGCTTTCTGCATGCCTATTATTCTCTGAGGGCTGAAATTAGCCTGATACAAAGGATCTCACTCTTAAGAAAACATTTTTACTTTGGTTTTCATTCTCTGTTTTTCCCCTGTGCCCATCATTTTTTGCCCTGGCCCTTCCCTTCCAATTTGCTGGGTTTACAACTGCATAAATTGATAGGGTTTACACTGGAATTCAGACCCGGGGATGTTACATCTCTGCTGCCCTTCAAGTTATTCAACCAAAAAACTGTCACAGCTTAACTGTGCAGTGCCTCCACTTCAAACCTGGGCAGGGAAACCTGCATCTCAGAAAGTCAGACTCTCACCCTGGTGCATCGACCCTGCGTCGTGATCAGCGACACCAATTTGTCCATTTTGCATCAATTCCATCTTTAAAAGTATTTTTTAGCTCCACAGCCCTGGTGAGTGGCCCTGCTTTTTCCTTGGCAGGGTTTGTGGAAGGTGGGTCTGGCAGGGAATTAATTGGTGCCCCCCCAGCAGAGCTGCAGCCTCTGAGGGTTGGGATTATCGAGGTCAGTTTAGCAGCAAGAGCTGCTCCAGCACCTCAGACATCCCCAGACATCTCTGAGGGCCTGAGAGCACTGCTGAGGAATTCCAAAAACATCTGACTGGAAAACACAGCAAGAGAAAGGCTTTCTGTTTGCTTCATCTTCCACAATTGGTTTAACCAATTAAAGACACAGAGCAAACCTGCTGTGGGTGTCCACTGTGGGGTTCAGCTGTTTTTGCCAATTCAGGGGTGGCTACAGGCTTGGAATTGTTTTATTAAATGGTGTGAGATTTCTCCTTATCAGCAAACTGGGGGCTACATTATGATCACCAGTGAAAAGAGCTGCAGGCACTGGGATCTTTCCATATATATTTTATATCTGTAAATATATGTGTAAAAGAGACACTGGGTTAAAATAGGTTCAAAAATGGTAGACCAGACCCTTCCATTTCCAGTTCTCATTATTCAAGACCAAGGGAGATCAGTGGACCAGAAACAAAGAAAACTTACAAAACCCAGGGCATGTTCTGTGCTATTTGCACTAATCAGATATCAAATTCTAACCAGATAAAAAGCAAAACCAAACTACTTACAGTAACAATGAATAAATTCTACCTCTGCACCGATTTAAGGAAGGAAAAGTTGACCTTGCTTCAAGGCATAAATCGACCTCTAATGGATTAGGATTTTTCCTGCAAGCAGGTCTTAATTAAAAAGTGCACAAAATCACTTTGCAACATAATTGTTAGTGGTAGCCACTATTGGAGAGGTTATTAAATTAAAGTACTAGAGACTCAATAGTGCCATATGGCCATTCCCATGCCACTAAAGAAATAATTTTACACATCCAGAGCATAAGTCGATTACAGTAAATAGTTGCTTTCCTGCCCTGAAAAAAAAACAGTCGGGACAAACCCCACGTAAGTGCCCTGTGGAAACTCAAAAGCAGCCAGAGCTGGGCAGGCTCTGGAATCACACACAGGACTGGAATGTCTGTGCAGCCCCTGGAATCACACCCAGGACTGGAATTCCTGTGCAGCCCCTGGAATCACACCCAGGACTGGAATGCCTGGAATCACACACCCAGCCAGGACCGAAGGGATGCAGGTTTGGTTTGGAGAGAGATGCTGGCCGTGTACAGCACACACCACACTGCACCCAGCAGCCCAAATACCGCCCTCCTTCCCTTCACGGTTCATCTTGTCAGGTTCCCTCTCTCCCTTTTGCTCGGGTTCCTCTCCCAAGGGAGCTCAGCCGTGAGAAGAGCGGGCTGACCCCTCGCACTGCGCTAAAGCTTCGCCTCCTTCAAGTCCTTGACAAAGCCGCTAATTAAACCCATTGCTCCTCCCAGTCCAGCACAGCAGGGCCCATTCCTGGCACTGGGGAGCCAGTCCTCCTCCTCCTCATTGCATCCTGTACAGCTCATTGGAAGGACTCAGACCGTCTAAATCAGCTCTGCCCCGCTGGCACACCAGGAGCTGTGCCAAATGACACCAGGTCACAGCTCCACGGGGTCAAAGGCTTTCCTTGGAAGCATGTACAGAATTATTAGGACCATTACTCTGTGAAGCATTGAACACTTTTCATATTTTACCGGGAAATTTGGAAATGCAACCACAAAGGTACCGAGAATTCAGCTGATGCCACAAAAAAAAGGTCACATAGGAAGCTGAGATCACACGCAATGTCAGGATTATCTCTCTTCCATCTCCATTTCAGTTCTGTTTTTTTAAAAAAGAAAAGTCTGTGGAAACTTGAAGCTTAATACTTAAAGGTAGATGCTCATCTACATCAACATCACTGCCCTTGGAGCAGCAACCTTTGAATATAAACCCCTGTGTGCACCCAACACTTGATCCCACACTTTGATTTAGTGAAGAATTATATGCACAGCACCGTCTGCAGATTTAAACAGATTCTGTAGAGGGGTTTTCAGCAAAGCCAGTGAACAGTTCTGCAGAAATTGTCTCACCTCAGGTAGAACAAAAGCACGTGTTGGTGGGATCCTGTAACAAATGTTAATAACCCAGAGAGCACTGGCCCTGGATGAACCCACCTTATTACATCCCAACAGTTCATCTATAATGCATTTAACTCAAGTTCTTCCTGTTCTAATGAATTAACTGCACTCTAGTGGACTGCCACTGAGAACCTGTTTGGGAAAACAGCTCCAATAAAAATCACATCAATAATAACACCTCCAAACCATTTAACAGTTGGGAAATGCTTAAACAATGATTTTTTTTTTCCCCTCCCTTCTCTGGTTAGAAGGTCTTCAGAAGGCAGAAACATTCCATGATCATCCCTTGCAAATTTAGTGCAACGCTTCTGTTTTAGAATAAAGAGCCCCCAAGAAATAAATAAGAAAAATTAGGCCCACAACAGGATGCAATTTATTCTTCAGGCTCAGAATGTGATGTCCTTACACCACTTAATTACTCCACAGGAGTAAATTCACTGTCAAGGGCTGCTGACAACAGATGACATTTGCATTTCATTTTTTTTCCCAAACTTTTGAGAAACACTCAGCTTTCTTAAAGGTAATGCTAAGGTGGTATTTAGATGAACTTGTCTAAAATGATGGTGCTGCCTAATTGTTTTCAGGAGATCACCCAGTGAGATCCTAATGCATTATTTATACTCCTGGATGGGCAAACCATTGTGCTAAGTGCAGTATGAATATATAACCACTGTGTTCCTTGTCCTGCTAAACTGTAAAGATCTCAAGTGAAACAAGCATTTACAGCACGGCCTTAATGTTAAAAGCATATTTTAAACCTCATTGAAGTCAGTCTTCCTTTTGTAAAAGGCATTTACCATCCATCAGACAGGGAAAAGAGTATCCCAGAGAACTCCAAACTGAAATGTCATCCTGTGCTGCCCAGGAAAAGAAGAATCATCAAGAATCATCATCAGTAACTAAAGAGAACTAAACACCATCATAAACCAGAGAGGATGGGGAGGGAAGAGCAACTGGTGAGTAAAGTTGGCAAGGACAGACACAGATCCCAGAGTTATTCCTCGTCTCTCTCACACACACCCACCCCAAAGCTGGGTGATTACAGCAACAGATGTAGAATTCTAGAAAGCCAATGAATCAATGCACAGTTAAATTACACAACCCGTAAAAATCAATGGAACCACAAGATGTAACACCAGGATATAAAAATCCTGCAAACAATAAATAAGGCAAAGCCATATTTAGAGACTGTCTTGCTATTTATCTAAAGCAGGGCTTGGGCACCTTGCTTGCACCTCAGCAAATTCCTGCCAAAGAATAAAGGTCTCCAATGCAGCTCTTCAGATCCCCCATCTTCTCATTTTCCCCTTGACTGCCAAATTTCCCCAAATTTACACCAATTACGTGCCTCAGAGTTTCTGAATGCATCTCACCTCACTTGTTGCTCCTCCCCTGAAAGGCCACTGCACCATAACAACCATTTCCATCAGGATCAGTGCTTGAGGGACAGGAGATCTGTGACAATCAAATCAGACCACCCACCCAAAAGGGTGCACACACCCCCAGAGGTACCACCTCAGAGATATCAGAATTGTTGTTTTAAATTCCCCTTTTTCTTTCTTCCTATTTCTTTTTCGAGACAAAGGAAGAGAAAGAGAAAACTGCAGCCAAATTAATGTGTATTTATAGAACACATTGATTGCACTATTTATTCATACTCTTTCTGGCAACTAAAATCAGCTCCCATGTCCTTAAGGGCTCAATTTCCTCTTCACTGATTCACCTGCAGCATTTCCCTGAAGTGTCTCTGAGCCTCTCTCTGGTCACACTGATTGCAGTGGGACAATGGATTTCCACACACAGAGCTGCTGGAGAGGCCACGAGCTTCCTACATGACATTTGAAAGGATTTTACAACATTCTGCTTTAGGGAGGTCACACTCAGGGCCACAGACCCCCATCCCACAGCTCAGCTTTCCTGGGGGCTTCTTCCCAGCTCAGCTGCCAGATGTAGATTAAAGCCACATCAGGTGTCTTTTTCCTCTGCCTGTACCAAAGATACTCATTTTCCAGCACATTCAGAGGCCTTTAGGAAGCCAACTGTGCTTCCAGGAGGAGGCAGGAATGGCCCTTTCAGGCAGTGCCCTTTCAGCCCTTTGTCACACAGTGTGACATGACAGAGCCTTTGAAGCCCCATCCAGGAAGGAGAAGGTGGCAGAGGAGAAACCCAATTTTCTTTGACTCCTTGACCCCTAAACATTTGGTACAACACAAAGCTGAAGAGCTGAAGGTAATATTTGCCTGATTCCTCCATCCAGCACATCCAAATGAACACACTCCCACATCCAGACACGAGCCCTTCACCAACACAAGTTCTGGATCCTCTTCTCATTATCATTTCATAAATTGCAGGATTTAAGGCTTGTTTGTGTTATAGCTGCTGATGTCAAAGTAACACTTACCCCGAAGCTTTCATAAAATTTTCAGAACTGCTATTATTTTTAACCTGCTGCCAAAGGCAAATCTTCCAGCAGAACGCAGCTACAAGAGGTCACCTATTTCCTCCTGGCAAACAAACTCAGTGTCCTTATCAGGGCAAAAAAAACACCAATAAAATAAGTGTCACCCCAGTAGAACATTGTCTCAATGATGATTCAGTCAGAACTGCTCTCACCCCCACTAATCTCAATAGTTAAAGGGGAAAATTACATTAAAATTAAACAGCTTCCCATCTGACAGTGGGATGTTTTTACACATTCTGGGTTAATACCTCCTGTTCTTGTTATTAGCTACACCCAAATCCTCCAAATTCGTCATTTAATTCAAATTGCTCCACAGAAATAGCAGGTTCTTTTGAAAGCTCAGTTTGAAAGATCATTAAAACATACAAAAGACTTTATCTGTTGGGGGAAAAAAATCTGTATACAAAGGAGGGGGGGGAGAGGAGATCTCACACATGGAAAATGACAGTGTTTTCTACCTTAACCTCTTCAGCTGGAGTTGCTAAGTAACCATGACACACCACTGTGTATTCTCTGCAGCGTCTGGTCTAGAGCCTGACAGTTTGATTAATTCTTCTGAGTACCAAACCTGCATGGTGAATATTTTAAATGCTTAAGCAATGACTGGGTGGGGAAAACACACACACACACACAAAAAAAAGAGAACCCACAAAAAAAACCAAACCCAAAGTTATCTATAATTTATGAATTAAGTTTTATTACTGGGCTGCCATATCTAGATGGGAAACTAAACCCCTCTTGCTACAGAAGAAGGTGGTGTGTGTAGTGGTTTCTTGCTCCAACATCTCTGCCTCATTCACCAGCAGTACATCTCCCCAGCCTCCAAAACATGCATATTTAATTATGGATCCTGTGTTTCAATGTTTGTAAAGAAACAGCAAAAGAAAAGCCTCCATTGTCATTGCCTTGTCCTCTAAGCCTCTACATTCCGAAGTGAGGAAGTTGGAGGAAAATCAACAAACACTCCTGTGTCAGTGCAGATGTAAAGCAAAAACTCTCTGATCTCCTCTGCTTGTACCAGCTCTTGCTTCAAGAGCTCCACACTTCATGTGACAGCTGATCAGGATATTAATTAATGCAGATTATGTGATTATTCATCCATCACTCCATCAGTGCTGGGGTACCCCAGGCACAGCCCTGTACAGAGCAGGGCAGGGGGGAGAAACCTCTGCCCACCTGAAAACATGGAGGGATTTACAAAGCCAAACTGTTTAAAGAAATTATGAATGGGAAGAAAAGTCATCCCCAGACCAACCCCTTTGCTAACTAATGCAGCCAAGTGCCACAGAGTTACTTGAGAGCTCCCAGCTCGTGTTTTCCAAAGAACCCTTCATGTTTCTCCTGAACTCCTGACTTCTGCATGGTAATAAAAACAGAATTCCCTTTGTGTTTCCATTGTAATGTAATTGTGTCATGCTTGCTAAGTACAATTTGACTTGATTGACTAATTAGGCACTGCAGATTACCAGTCTTGGAGCAATCAATCTGTCTGGTCACATTAAACATTTCCTCTTTTAACCCTAAGGAACTTTTTGAGAGACTCAAGTGCATCCTTCACCAATTAGGAAATGCTTTCCTAATATCAGATTATAAATGTGATTTGCTAAAACCAGATCTTTGTGCTCCTACCAGGAATATTCTCTGGTAGGAAGGTGATATTCCTGGTAAATGCTCCCTCAAAATGCCTTGTCCTACCTTTTGCTCCAGCAGTTATCTTACTGCACTAACCCTAACCCTCAGACATCTCCTACACATACTGAAAACATCAAAAACACCAGATTAAAATATGCTCTGAATTGTATTTTTGGTCCATTCAGACTGTCTCCTGTCTCTCCCTCAGAACAGGGCGTGCTGTTCACGCTGGAGTTCTGTGCAAACACACCTCTGATTAATGAGGTGACAGTTTTGTGCTGTGAAATAGCAAAAGGGCTTGACAGGGCTCACGGTTCTGCTCCTTGGCTCTGAACAGCTGGAGTGATGTTTCCTAATGTTCTCCCAAGGTTTGTCAGGAATGTATTGTCCTTGTCAGCACCTGCTCTGGGCAGGGAGCAGCAGCAGCAGCTGAGCCACAAACGGTTTAGGGCACATGTTTGTCGTTATTCTCTTGTTATAAAGCAAAGCATAGGCAAGCAATGCCCGTTTTTACATTTCAAGATGCACAATACAGGGAAACAAACACTTTTTTGCATGTCAGAGACTGTGTGTCAGAGTACATGAGCATGATTTCCAGATGGTTTCCACATCTTTATCCAGGGGATTTCAATCCCCAATGAGACTTCTTAAATTTAAGCCTCGTCAACAGTGTGTTGGTGTAATGTTTGTTTATACATCTGATTTATACCCCTCTTCTTAGCACCATGGACTTAAACACCTTCTAAAACAGACCATGGAATATCCTCAGTTGGAAGGAACCCACAAGGACCAAGTCCAACTCCTGGTTTAAGCCACCTGAGGTATCTCCCCATGGCAGAGCTGTGTCTGCCAAGAATCCACATCACCAGGAGACATTCCCACATCTTGTTAGTGAACTTTTCCCAATCAGTGCCTGCAATGTTTCTGTGTTCTACTCCTTAATCTGTATTAAATTGACATCAAATATGCACAATAACCCACGGAACACATTGTCTTATTTCACACTAAGCACACAGCTTAGCTGGGAGGCTTCCAAGTAATTAATCTAAAGCCTTCAACTTGTTTTAACTGACCCCCCACACACACACATTTTATCCTTGAAAACACTGAGTACATTGCATTGAACGTTAAGCACAGATGCTGCAAATCATCTCAGCTCTGGTGTGTTCCTGTGCATCTCCTCGGGGTAATGAAGGAAGCTCAGCAAAGAAATAATTCATTTACAGCAGCTGCAGGTAAGAACCACAAGGTGCCTTTACCTCAGAAGAGCTGGGGGTGTGTACAGGGAGCAAATTGGGTAGTGCTGAATGTGCTGCAGTCTCTGACTCCTCTAATGTTAAATGAATTAATCAGAAGATAATTAAACATCCCGGACATACTTGTGTTCAATAAGTGGGACATGCTTAGTTTTCCTCCATGTGAATTCCTCCTGATGAAGCACTTTCTGCTGCACCACAGAAATAAAGCCATGTCTCTTGGTGATTCAGTGCAGATCCAGCAATTAATTCCAGTTTGCTGGGATTTTGTTTTAGAAGTTTGGTTCTATGAGAAAAAAAAAACCCTTAATTTAAATCTCTGTGTGATAACTGATAATGATTTTATTTTACTCCCACTGGGGTAGGATGCTGAGTGTATTTTAGGACAAACCCAGAATAGTTACTCTTAAGTCCCTTCAGTGCTTAAATTCTTTCCATGAGGTTTCCAGTTGGATTGGGGGAGGACTGACCCCTCTCTGTCCCCTTTCACCTCCAGATAAATGAGCTTTCTGCCCGGGTTCCTGGGCACTGCAGAGCTGCCCAAAGGTTCTGTTCTGTGTGGAACACACTTGTGGTTTCCTTTGTTACTCCAACACTTGCCAGGGACACATTTTCCTTTTTTTTGTCTGGATTCAATAAGGTAATAGTTGCAAATCACCGAAGTGTAATTGGAGAGAAGTCGAGCTCAGGAAAGTTTATGATTAGAATAAGCAAGGGCAGGTGGAAGTGGATCAGAAGCAGCTGAGGAATGAGGGAAAGGAATGTGAAATAATCAAATTAAGAGGATGATTTAGCCCAGTCACTACTCATCCTTTTGCTCTTCTCTCAGGAAGAGAGACAAGCCATTCTGGGAATACCTGGGCTGTTGTGCAAGGTCAGATACTTTAATTTGTATCAATAGTCCCTGTGTGACCAGATTTACTGACTACTGACTTCCTCCCAACAATTAAAACAATAAAAATCTTGTAGGACTAAGCAGAATTATTCGTTTGAAGGCAGCTGTTTCTTCAGATGCTGAGTACTTTTTCTAGTCCTCAATAAACAAATTTCCTTCAAAGCAGCAGTAGGAGGATGAGGAGACAAAGCCACCTGCATTGCATTTAGTTCTGCAGCCCCTTTTCCTTGGTATCTCCTGTAAAGACACACGTACTGTAAATAGAAAACTTTACAAAGTGTGACCAGAATGGTAATGAAAGTAATTACATGATTTTTTTCCATCAAACACAGTGATAATTACGCTGCTTTCTGAGGGAAACAACTTTGCTGCAGCCTGTGCCAGGCTCCAGGTACCCCGCAAGCGGGCAGGGACTGAGGGCTGCAAACAGCATCACAAACAGGGCTGGGGGGCACTGAAAGGGTCAAGGGGCTCCGGGGACTGATGAACATCCCTCGCTGTAAATCCTGGGTGCTGCAGGCTCTGCATTGGCACGGGGGGCGGTGTAAGGAGGAGAGGACAATGTCCATATGTAAAGTCATTTCCAAGCATCGTCCTCGGGGTAGATGCACAGGCTGCGAACAGAGCTCTGCTCTTGTGAACTGTCAGAGAGAATAATCCTGCACTCCACACCCCGGGCTGGCGATCCCTGCTCAGAGCACCACACACGGGAGCGGATGGTGACGAGTTAAAATTCAGCATCCAAAGCCAAACCCTGCTCCTGTTTCGCTTCTGCGATGGCTGAAGGGGACAGTGAGTGCAGCACTTGGTATTTTGGCACCTCCAGCAGCACGAGCTGCCCACGATTCTGATGAACTTGCAGGACAAAAGCCCATTTTCCCTCCCACCCCGTTCAAAAACGCATTTGAACCTGCTCATTCATTCACTTCCCCACCTTGGCAGGACAAAGCAGAGCATCCCTGGCATTCCCAGGTATTAATTACAGCCCATCCATCATCTGGGTGCTTTCCCCTCCCCCCCAGTTTATATCACCAGATTTAATTTGTAATTGAGATGCTCTACTTTCATCAGTTTTTATCAGCAACGTCTTCTAATTGACGTGGCTCCAAGTTCAGCCTTGCAATCCCGTGACTGGCTTCCCTCTATTCCTTATTTTTGAATAGCAGGTCGTGTCATCCCCCCTGGTTCCAGCAAGTCTAATGCATATGCAATCCTTTTAGCAAACGACGCAGTTCCAGATTGAACATTCAAAAAGAAAAACTATTTTCAGTTCCAACAGCAAATAAAGGCAAAGAAAAATAAAAGGTATTGCTCTAATTCAAGGAAATATGTGCAGCTGGATCAACATTTCCATCAGAAAAGCTAAAGTAAGGGTAAAAAGACTTGCCTTGTGCAAAATTTATGGAAATAACAAAGGCAGAATAATGAATATTCATATACCACGTGCTGCTTAATGGGCTACTACCGTATGTTCCACCAGTTCTCCCTGGGAGAGGGGAAGTTTGCAATCTAATGGTTGGTAACTGGGAGGAAACCTCCCATTGGTGCTCAGGGGATGGACAGAGCCTCTCACAGCCCTGACAGCAGAGAAATACCTGAGGCCAAGCACTGGTTTCCTCAGTTCAGTGCCTGTATCACACCTTGTGGTGCTGAGGACACAACACAACTGGAGGGAGAACCTGGAAGGAAGGACCTCTGAGAGGAGTCACTGCAGGGAGTGACCCCCCCCTCAATTTGGGAGCTGACTTTGGACATTTCTCCTTCCACAGCAGCAGTTCCTCAGCACCAGCTCATGGCCCTGTGAAAAGCTGACACAAAAAGGGGTTTTTTTTTCAGTTAATCTCAAGCTTTATTTGCTCAGCAACTGGAGCAACACCTGAGCACTTGGAAAGCCCTTAAATGGCCATTTCACAGAGTCATTACTGCGACCCAAAACACTCATGAACAGCCCCAGAGTGACCAGGAATTCACTTTTGTCCACAACAAATAAGACAACAGGAAAGGGACACTCGTGTTTGCTATTAGAGTCATCACACAAGGCCTCAGGAGCCAGAATGAGAACTTGAAGTTAGGCTGGCTAATCACAAAATATTGTGTGCTCACAACTCCTGATTATCAGGACAAGTGCTGGAGTAGTTAATACACAACCAAGCTCAATTAACCCTAATTAGTTCGGAGTCATGGTACAAAAAACTTAATTAGCAGTTACTGGAGAGAGCTCAGAACATAAATAACATTTGGTTGTGAGCTGTACTTAAGAATCTGAGGACTGACAAAGAAGAGGGGGAAAGGAACTGAGCTGCTGCTCTGTGGGGACTGGGAACTGACACAGCCCTGCTTTGGTGCTGTAAAACATTTATCTGAACACTAAAGGTCTGCAAGGTGCCACCTAGAAACTTATTTTGATGACTTTACTTTCACAATTTGCTCCAGGATTTGCACCTTCCTTCTCATCTTGGCACAAATGTAGTGCCTGGGCCTTACCAAGCCAAGGCAAACTAATCCTCAGCCCTTGCAGTGTGATGTCCCGGCTGGATATCAAAATAAACCATCACTCAGCACGTTTTTATAGGAACTCACATTGAAACAGAGACTCAAATCAAGTTCTTTAATGTCTGCAACAAGTTTTGCTTTAGCTTTGCTCTTTAGCATCTTTCATCGTGTTTCTTTCTGGACAGAATAGGAAAATATTGCGATTTTAAAGTTTTCTGGTACAGAAAGCAACTGTTTTTCACCTTTTTCACCCTTTCTGGTTCTGCTGTTACTGTGTTCACTGAGGAAATCACACTTCCCTCCTCTAAAAATGCTTTGTTTTTTTTAAAAAGTTGCACAAACAGAGGTTTTCTTTATTGTGTGTTATCCCTGTTAGAGTTCAGACTTTTGAATAAACAGGTGCCTCTTCTCTTCTGTGCAAACACCAAATGCCACCAGTGAGTGCTGAGGGGTTGAAGCTGCTGTTCTGCAGCATTTTTACCCGTAAAATCCTTCCAGCCTCCAAAGATCCCCTTCTCTTCAATTAGCTGGACTTGCTGGGCTGCTTTCCTGCATATTCACCCACCTGGAGTCCACATTTCTTATTAATATTACGGTGTCTGAACATCATTTTAAGGTATAAAAGGCTTTGCACAAGAGGGAGAGATGCCATCTGCAAAGGCCTTGCTGATACTGCTCCACTCTGCTCATCTTGATGCCCTTTCCTTAATCCTATTCAAGGCTTTTGCAGATCTTCCAAAGGCAGCAAATGAAGGGTTTTCATTTGCTTTTACCAGCTTTACAGTTCAGCTTAATTTCCCTGCCTCTTTTATGGGTTTTCAGGGCTGAAGCACAATGGATCAGGAAGTTTTGCCCTGGGCAATGCTCCCTTCAGGATTTTTGATGCTCAGGGGGCTCCTTTTAAAGGCCTCCTCAGTTCACACTGTACAGAGAGCTGGACTGAATTTCTTTAGAACACACACTTCAGCTCAGTACCAAGGACTCTCAAGCAACACACTGCTCCACATTCCTCCCTGGATTTTTACATGCAGGAGCCTCCTGCTTTTTTCCCACTGAATCTCAGACATTACCATCAAGCACGACACCACAATCACACACCTGTAATTTTCCTGTTGAAGTGGCCTCTATTCCCCTGTACTTGTCTCAGCCTGGAATTAACCAACTCAGGCTCTGCATCTGAGGCTTGCTATGATTTTGGGTGACCTCAGACTCAAAGACACACGGTGTAAGAAGTGATCTGTGTTTTCTCTCTCCACTGGGCAACCTCTGAAAGGGATTTAAGCCTCTTACTTGATACAGATCTCCCCAGTTTTGCACAGACAGTTCAAGTCTTTGCTTTTTTCCCCCCCCTCTCCTGTCACTGTGTTTTATGGTATTAGAAAACGACCTACTTAACGTTTGGTGTAACTTCACTTATAAAATTTTAAACCAGGCACAAAGTTTACACCTGTTTTCATTTCATGGGCACCCATAAAAAAAAAAACCTTCTGTGATGTTAATTCAGCTTCAGACATGACTGAAATGTGCTGTGCTGCCTGCTGTGCACGTTTAAACTTTATATTCTTAGGAACAGGGTATTTAAATACCCCAGAAAAATGTCCTTTGCAAAAAACCACAACATTCTGTCACCAAATGCATCTTGCAATCAACAGTAAATTAAAAGTCAGTACTGCCCTATTCTGAGACAGGATGTAATTAAAGAGAAATGTTAATAATAATAATATACTTTTTTGGTATAACAGAATAGAAGTCAGGGAATCACTATTAATTCCCAGAGTCTTTGATTATTTGACATCATCAAAATTGTCTCTGGAGGTCACAATTCCATTCTGCAAAAAAAGACTGAAATGTGAATAACAGCAACCGGCAAAGGCAGGTCCTTAAATTGCTGTAGATCTTTACATCAGTACAGTCCCAACCCATAAGTTGCACACACAGAGTGAAAGTTGTACAAAAGGCATTTGAAAATCATCCAGGAGCTCCAAGATAAATCTGTCTGTTCTTAAGTTCAAATCCTCCTGGTACTGGTATTAAGGGAGAATTAGGTTTGCATTAATTGGAGCTTGAAAGATGTTCTGATAATGTTGTTACAGTCAAAATGCAATTACATGTAAGAGTGTTTGAACAGTGGAATGTTTTTCGTTGGGGTTTGATTTGTAACACTCACAAACACGCAGATACATTGTTGAGAATATATTAAACTAAATCCCCAGTAATTTACTGCACTGTGCACCCTCCTGCTTCAGACACTGCACCACCTTGTAAAAATCGTAAATGACTACAAGAATTACCAGTTACACCCTCTGGGTTTCTTTCCTTGCTTTTCTTTTTCTACTTCTGCGCTGCCCTAAAGATTCCAACTCAATAACTGGCTGCTATTTTTTCACTGCTGGTTCAAACCCGGGGGCAAATCCCAGCACATTCCACAGAACAGTCCATGTGCTGCAGGAAGCCTGAGCTTTATGTGACTCTGTGCACCTGTACAGCCTTAAGAACACAGAAAATCCATTCATTTTGCTGTTTATTGGGGATAGGACAGTGTCAGGACTCCCAAGTTCCAGCACAGCTCTGGAGAGATTTTGTGACACAGCCACTCCAATAATATCACTTGCCAGGGATAATCAAACCCCTGGGCTTTGGGCTGCAGTTCAGTCCCTCACGATGTGACTTTGGATAAATTGCTCTGCTCACTTTAATTGACCTTTTCGTGGAGCAGGATGAAAAACTTCACGACTCCCTTGTGTTTCTAACAGGAGCTTAATGTTTTCAGGGCTTTCCAAGGTGCTCGGCTGAAGGTGCTGTGCAGGCTGCACGGGGCCAGCTGTGCTCCAGCAAGATGGATTTCCTTCCCCGATATGAAATGACACCAGCTCTGAGCAGACAGCAGCAGGGGAAGGGGCAGGGAAGGAAGAAATACTGCAGTTGGAAAGGGCCAGCACTCATGGAGGGGAGATCACAGGGTGGGAACACAAGAGGAGGCACAGCAGAAATGATTTCCAGGGGTCTCCACGGGCTGGGAGCTGCACATTGAACCCACGGACACAGCACAGGCTCCCTGCTCCAGGCGTGGGGAGACTCTGCCTGGTGCTGAGCTCACTGGGGAACCAACCCAGGGTGAGGCAGCAGCTGCAGCGTTCCAGATCTGTCCTTCCCCAGCTTGTGCTGCAGGCTGGGATAAACTTCAGGGATTCTTCCAGGTGCCCTTGCAGGAATAAGGGAAGTAGAAACCGGCTCAAAGGAGTCAGGACAAAGAAACGCACCAGCTCCTCAGTGCTGGCTCATGTCCTGCCTTCCTCTTTTAATTAGTTTAGGGAGAAGTTGCAGTGTAAGAATATCTGTATCACAGCCAAGATTATAAAATGGAGCACCTTTCCCGTGCAGAACTTTCTGCATTTTATCTCAAGCTCTTCAGTGAAAGCTGGACAAACCTCTGGGCACACACATTCAGCTTAAACCGATGACTTAATGGGGTTGCTCTAAAGTTAAACAAAAATAAGCTGAAGGTAAAAATGTCAGTGAAGGCTTTTGTCAGGTTAATTAACTGGCTTTAATCACGGCTCATTGTAGGAGCGGGTAACACCTTAAACTCCTCCATATAAACCCTGTAAAGCTCATCACCCCCGACTGTTCATTGTCAGCCCAGACAGTCACCAGCCAAGATTTGTCTGAGGCTTGTGGGCAGCTCGACTACAAAGTCAGTGGGGGAACATCAGTCACTGCTCCAGCCACTGCCACACCGAGAGCTTGGCTTTACTCTTTAGCTAAATTTAATGCAGCTCTGCACACAAATGATTTCTCAGCTCCAATTATGCCATTGTCACAGTAAGTTCCTATTCTGCAGAAATCCAAGTAGGGATCATCTCAGCACTGCTCCAAGCTGCTGCTTTCCCTCCTTTAATAAGTGAACTTAAACACCTCTTTGAAGCCAGGTATTTATCTTGGAACGAAAATAACTTGCAGTTCTTTGAGTAACAACCAAAACATTCATTTATGTGCAGTAGCTCCATAAAACTGCTGGGATTTTATTAAGGAAGTCAGAGTACAACACATCACAACATGTGATGACACGGCCCACAGAAAAAAAAAACAACTTCTAGACAGAAAGAGATTCTCTTTTCCATAAGGAAAACACCTGGGAGGTTGCAGAGGAAGCCCACTTGGCAAGAATTTCACTCCTGAGCAAACAAACCCTGGGCTGAGTGGAGCCCTCAATGAAACGCCCTCGGGTTGAATTTCACTTCTGGGTTCCTCTGTGTCAGATCTTCCAAGAGTTGAGTCAAGTGCTTTCAACAAACTGTATCACATGCACTTGCCAGCAGTCTAACGAAGCTCCTCCAAGTCGATTCATAATTAATGAACATGTGAGGTGGTGTCATCTCTAATGATCTCTGACTTCCTCGGTCTTTATTTATTTTCTCAGGCCTCCCCTGCTCAGTGGCTGCCTGTCATCCCATTACAGCGCCGGATTATAGATGGGATGTGACAAGGTGAAATGGAGCCTGCAGTGATGGCTCTCACACGTGAACACCCTGTGCAGCACAGCAGGGATGCTCTGAGAAAACCCAAACTGGATCCTGCATGCACAGTACAGGATGGTGGGGGTTTCTTTACCTGACCTGGTTGTTTCTAGACTCGGAAATAAAGCTTTATTTACAAGTACATATAGGTCTCCTCCTAATAAATTGCACTCTGAAGGTTTTTCCTAACTAGATCTTCATTAGTTTTCCTTTCTTTTTAGATTTGGAGGGGTGAGGATACTGTTTGTATGAACTACAAAAATGTACTAGTCATTGGATCAGTGGGAGAGGTTTTTTTAACCTGCCACCAGATTTTTTTTTTTATCCTCCAAAATAATCAAAATGCTTCCCCTCACACATAACAAGAAGCAAGAGGCTCCAGAAACAACAGGAGACTTTCACACTCCAGTTAAAAAAAAATTAGAAAAACAACAAAACCTTCAATATGGACAAAGTAATTCTGCCTGTACAGGCAACAAACAGTCAATACCTGAGCAGCACACAGAGCTTTTAAAACAGACTATTACACAACATGATCCCTAAGCAGGTCAGGGAAACCAGAGCCCAACTGCTGCTCCTGGAGCTCTGAAGCACCTCGTTGTTATGCACTGCAATAACAGCACAGAGACTTGAGCCTACAAAGAACCTTGCAGGTCCTGGAAAGGGGATGCTCATTAAAGGATACAGGCAGGACATGGTGCCTCAAACCATATTTTCTTTTTTGCAGGATGAATGCAACAGCAACACTGTATTGATTCTAGCAGGGTTTGAAGTGAAAATGATGTAGCTTCTGGCCTGGGCATAGCAGCATCCTCCACTTTATTTAAAGAAGAAAATCCCACTCCCCAGTCTCTTAGGAAATCCTCAGAACTTCCAGCCAGAAAGCTGCTCAGCATTATCTGTCTAAAGAAATCAGAAGGGGAGACTGGGAAGGAACCTCCCTGCATGTGAGAAGAGGTAGTAAAGGACATGGGATTACTTTTTGCCATTGGCAATCTGGGGCAGAACAAGAAGTTTGTGGGCCCCCAGTGCTGCTGCTCTCTGAGTTCTTTATTTGTGTTGGATTCCCAATAAACTCAGCTCACACATTAAAAAGTGGCCTGGGTTTCCTTCTGTTTCCTTATTTACCTGCCTATAAAAACTCAGCTTTGTATTCCAAGCCCTAAAAAACAATTCTGTCCAAGCTGAGCATTAGAAACCAACAGAGAGAACACAACAGGTTTGCACTTGCATCCTGCTCAAGTTTTTGCACCACAACACCCAATTTCAAGGAAATGCCATCTGGGTCCATAAGATGGAATCTTTTTTGCCCCATTCTGCTTTTTGTTACACCTGAGCAATCCCATTGCAGCCGAGGAAGGAACGTGCATATAATTGAAAATATAAATCTGCCTGAAGGTCCTCAAGTATCAAGAGACTTAGGAGTGTGCTGAGCTTTAACCACATGGTTAAATACTTTGCTGAGCTAAGACTTTATTTAATGGTTCTGCTGAAGATACACCAACCACTGAACTCCAGCAAAACGAGGTGTGTCATTCAAACAGTTTGAGGGTTCAAGTTTGTGGACTTGCATTTGCTGCCAAGCATAAAGGTGCACCTGAAGTAACATCTGTAAGCAAGGGATGCAAAGCTGGCCATGGGCATCTCCAGGGCTTTGCAGAAATACCTCTGAAATATGTACAATTTTACCATTTCAAAGCAAGATGGCTCTCTCTTGCTTAGAGAATATTCTGTGCCTTCCTGGTTTAAATGAGATTCACAGCCAACACTGCAGCTGAATTTAACACTGGACAACTTCTGCTTCCATGTCAGCACACTGGAATAAAGATGTTGTCTGCTCTCAAAACACAGCAACGTGCTGTCCTCACAGTGCTACAGATATCTGACAGAGGGAAATTAGGTCCTTTGCTCTGAGGAAACATCAAATTCTACAGGGACAGCATTTCACCAGTCACTAAAGGGGAAAACGTTGTGTGCTGGAATGCAAATCCCAACCTCGTGGTGCTCCCTGGGTGTAAAGACACCATCCAGCTCCCCTCCTGCAGGTGGGGGTGTCCCTGCCCTGGAGCTGGGAGCCCACCCTGCTGGCAGCTCCTTTGAAAAGGCAGTTGATTCCCCACCCCTGCAAACAGCCCTTGCATTTCCAGCACACAAAGACTGGAATCCTCCCTGCAAAAAAGAACATTGACCACGGCAGGTAGTCACAAACCCCAACACAGCTCATTAAACAGCCTCATTCTACCACCTCCTCAGCTCATCAAGTCTTATGATTATTAATTATTTATTCCATTATTACCCATTATTATTTCAGGCTTTAACAACAGATCAAGGCAAATTTTAAGCTTGCAGCTTTGGGGTTTTGTTTTTTTTTAGCTTGTCTTGAGCAAAATAATGGTGAAAAGAAACCTCTTTATTTGCCACTAAATCCTTATTTAGGTAGAAAAATGGGGGGGAAAAAAATTATAGAACTTCTTCTTGAAGCATAAAAACAGGAATTCCCTTCTTCTGCTATTCCTATCATTAATTCTGAGCAGGAATTAAACCCCTGCAAAATAAATTGAGAAAATGAACAGTGAGTGTTTTGCTGAGCCTCTGTACCAGGGCACTGCACCCACCCCTGTGCTGGGTGCCAGTGTCACTGCAACCCCTGGAAAATAATAAAGATTATTCTTTCTGTGCCCAGGAACACCTTGTGCCTCCCAGGCCTCCTTTACCAGGAGCACACAATGATTTGCACACCCAGGAGCTGCCCCAGCCAAGGCTCATTGCAGCCCTACCAGGGGACAGGAGTGCAGAGGAAACACCACCAGGCAGGATGTGCAAATCCACATCATTCCAGCTCCTTTTTCTCTGCCACTGCTACTTTAGTGTCTTCCTGGGACTCTCAGGGCTCCAGGAGCACAATCTGTCCCTAAATCCAAGCACAGCCTCCCAGGGAATTCTGATGGAATGCAGCACTGGGCTTGGGCTGGTTCTCACTTTCTTCCCTGGAACTCAATGAATGGATTTCCCATCCCATCCAAGGACATTCATTATTACAGTTTACGAGTTACTCGTGCTTCACTCCACACAACCAGTTTGCTTCTTTCCTGCAGGCATCTTAATTTCTAATTTTCAGCAGGCAAACCCAAATGAAACCCACTATCAGTATGGGGAGCATTTGGAGCCTGACTATTGATTTATGCCTTGGGTGAAGAGGTTAATTAAATGTGAATTTTAAGCCAACAACATGATTAGGGGAGTGAGGAAACCTGAATTCATGAATACTTCCAGAGCTGTTAAAACCATTTAAAATGAAGAATGACTGGAAAAACCCTGCCTGTTACTGGCAACTGGATTAATGTGATTCTGAAGACTTTACGAGAAATACCAGGGGGTCTCAGGTATTCCAGTCCAACTGGGGGGCTTTGCTTTGTATTTATATTGGCATTAGCACTGAATGGAATATTTGATGAGAACTGCTCCTATAAATATTGCTCTTGTTTCTCACCTTTTCCTCCTTTTTCCTTTTCAGCAATTAATTCTATGAACTATTGGCTGTGCAAACCTTGAACTCAGTCTCATTGCAGCCCTTACATGCTACTGAATCACCTTAACTGAGGGATTGGGAAGATCTTGGCCAGAGCTCCAGCTGACATATGCTCAGCAAAGCCAGGGGAACTGTATTTGCCTGGTTATTTTAAAAGGAGTTCTCTTTAGATGTTGTACTTCCACCTAAAACCACCAATGGCAATGATTTTGTTAATTACTTTTTTTTTTTTAGCTCATGTACTCCTTCCTCTTCTCAGTCTAATCCATTTATTTATTGCATTTTTACAGAAAACATACAAGAATTTGCTCAGACAATCAAGCAGCAAATTGCAATTGTTTTTGACACACTAGGGCAGCAGTAAACTGAAAAATACCTGGAGGTGGGAGCAGGAGGAAATGCACAAAGCAACTGCAACAGAGGTGCACTTAGAGTCTGTTATATAATCACATTTCACACCGTTCTTTCTGCACAAACCCTGCCAAACACCCTCCTTGCCATGAAATCCTCCTGCTCTTTGTCCTTGTCTTTTCCTCTCCATCCCTCCCAGCAGCACCTTGCTGGGAGCACAGGGCAGAGGAGAGGCACAAACTGGTTGTTTATGCCTCGACTCATTGACAGAAAATTGGTCTGATTTCATTCCTTTCCCTCCCCACCCCACAGGTTTGGGGAGCCCTTGGACACTGCAGCATCACCAGGGCAGCTGAGCTCTTGTTTGGAGGGTTGAATTGAGACAGACTGACCTGTATGGATGTATATAAAATGTACACACACCCACATGTCCCAGCCCTGCCCCAGGGCTCCCAAAAAAACAGCCCCTTCATGGGCATTAATCCCCTTCAAACCAGAGCAGCCACACTGGGATTTGATGCCCCAACCGTGTGTGGATCCACAGTTCCTCACCCTAATTATGCATTTGCAGCTCCTGTGATTTTGTGTAAATACAGTAAGTGAGCAGCTGTCTTGAGCTGCCTATTTCTTCCAGAGTAATTTTAACAGCCTCCTGATATTTAATTACACAGCACCCATTCTTCCTTCCACAAATGAAGTGTCTAATGCAAGTCCTGCTCCATTAGCATGGCTGAAGTTAGCAAACACCAGTTATTGTTTTCTCTGGTGCCTCTTTGTTGTCACTGGCTAAATTAGTTGTGAGAAATTTATCTGCCCCATTTAGTCCTTTCTCCCCCACACACTCTGTGAAATAAAGGCATTTTGATTTTTTAAATTGGCTTTTCACTCCCAATTATTTCATGGAGACACAGTATTTGCCAAATGATCTTTTTCTTACCACCTTCATGAAAATTCAGTTTTTAATCAAACCACATCAATTAAACTGAAGGAAGAAGATGAGAGGATGTCCTCACTTCAGCCTAGGAGGGGGATATTTCAGCCTGACTTAGCTCTGTTAGGGAACTCCACACCATTTTAAACAAGTGTAAAGAGAAGGATAAGTTATATGGTACAACATTCCTGGAAAACAAGGCATGAGTCTGACAGCCCTAATGGGAAATAGCAGAGACTGTAATTATTTCAAATTAAGGAAAACTCACTCACACAACATCTTATTATGCTCCAGCTTTTCCTGTCAAGCTGAAGACCTCTGCACTAATGTGCTGTTTCTATTTAATCTTTTCAAGTAAACAGAATTGTTTATCTCTGCTGAGCCAGATCAGTTAAAGCCTGTACAGGAGCTGCTCTAAAACTCCCATTGCCTCCACTCCCAGCCCCTGCTCTCCACAAAGCTGCCTGTCTGTCCCAGCACATCCACAAATGTCACCAAACCTGGGAGCACTGACCTTTAAAAGTGCTCTGTGGAGCTACAGCACATGGTGCCCTGAATGACTGAGACTTGAGTGGGAGGAAAAGCTGAAAAACACAAAATTCTCTTTCTTACTTCAGGAGTGATGCTCATCACAAACATCCCAAAATCTTTTGTTCACGTCTCTCATTTACAAATAACGAATCTCTGAGTGCAGACTCCACTGTGTTATGGTCAGCAGAAGAAAATATAAATAATAGAAATAAATCTATCCCTAGCAAAGGGGAAACTGCTGTCCAAAAGCACACACAGTTCAAAAAGCAAGTGAGACATGAAGCAGAAGTGAAGCACAAGGTACACCATGGTAATGCTTTAGGGCAGCATTGAAACAGAAGAGATGAAAGAGGAGGTTTCAGATGTTCAGAAACAGGGTCCAACTTCTTCAAACCATTTAAGGATATTCTGTTTCTGGCTCTGTCACTGATCCACAGTGGGGCCCCTTGTGCAGGACATGATGTGTCTCATTTTGTACTGACATGGTTGTTCAGGCTGTGACCCCTTCAGGGTAGGAAACGTCCACCAGAGTGTAGCTCAGCACTGGCTGACACAGTGGGAAAAGAAAAAAAATATATAAAAGTTGTTAATTTATCAAAAAACACCCAAACTCCGAGTTCCAAGCATTTTCTTTCCACGTAGGAAATATGGGTTGTGTGTGTCTCCAACACCCACAGAGCTTCCACTCTAATGTGTTAATGTGTCTTTTACTTTTTGTGGTTGGTTTTTGTCGGGTCTTTTGAAGAAATTAACTTGGAAGTTAATTAATTTTTTAAAAACCTTCCAACAAATTATTTCAGATAACCCCTTGCTGTATTTTCTGCAGTCAGCAGCAGACAAGACTTCAGCAAAAGTAACGAACTGGATATCAAAACACCAACTGTTAATGCAACATGAATAGATGACCAGATTGCTCTTGTGACAGAAGTGGTCACAAGTTGTCTGCAAGGGCAACAACTTATCATATGTTTTTAATTTTTGCTTTCTGCACATGATGCTGCAAACAGTGGGGGAAGGTTCCATCAGCTCCTGGGTTGGAGGGAAGCAGTAGAGTCCATCTGGGCAGGAATTCATTAGGAGGCTGAGGCTGACAGCATCATATGGATGAGTTCACTGGTGGGAATGGAGGGCAGGCTAAAAACACTGGGAAGCCTAAACACACAGTGGAGAAGAAACATAACACCCCTAAGCAGGCAAATTAACAAAAACACATTAATAAGCTGAGCTCACTCTCGTTTCCCTGCTGTGTACAAACTCAAATGGAACAAAAATACAGTGAAAGAATTCTTTGGTGAGGTGTTTATAACCCTGAGTCTGTCCTCAAAGAGGGCTGTGTTTTATCCCCACTTACAATAATAAATTAGCATGAAGATACTTTCACTGCAAGAAAGAACATAATTGGAAATTGAGAAACTGCCACGAGTGTAATTTGACCCATAAAATTCTGTGAGGATGGGCAGGAAGCAGGTGATGACCCATGAGCCAGGTGTTCCAGTGCATTCAGCCCCCTCCTGAATGACAAAATGATGAAGAACAATCCATTTGTAGACACTGGATAATTTGATCCCATTTCCATATGGGATTCTTAATTCTCTCCCCGAAACTCTTGGTGTTGGCACAGGCCTGGGCTGGCACAGACCTGTGCAGGGTCAATGCCAAAGCCTCTGCTGCTGAGGCTAATGGGGGATTTTGCTCCAGGTAAAATTCATATGTTGTTCTGTTGGAAGTACAGAACAATAAGGAAGGGTTCCAGCTGCCCTCCGTGTCTGCAGCAACACAGAGCAGGAGCACGAGCAGGGACGGGCAAACTTGGGAGGTTTAATTTCCCAGCATATTTATTTATTCCACTGACTACCATGAAATGCCTGTCACCCTGACAACGAGGCATTGATTTACAACTCTGGCAGCACAGAAAGGCACAGAGATACCTCCACGGACTGGAACATTCTGGGAAATGGCTGTCACTGCTCCCAGAGAAGTAACTCCTGAAGAGTGGTGGGAGGGAGGAGGAGAGAGAGCATCTCACAGGAGAGTCTGACGCAGTTTATTGCTTCTTGCCGTGGTAGGTGTTTGTTATTTATATTCCTGAGCGTTGCAAACCATCTGTAGTTAATTAGGAAGCACCGAAATGCCATGGGCTCCAACAGGTGTGAGGAGAGATGGAGAACATTGACACGGATCAGCTCTGCAGGATCAGGGAACCCAGCTCACAATCAAAGCCAGGCACACAACTGCTGATCCAGGATAGGACCTGTTTACTCTGCAGATTCTGGGCAGATTTTTACCATGTGGTAGAATTTGTTCCTTTGGGACCAAACTTCAACCTGTCTACAATCCAATCTACAAAGGAGCTCCAGAAAAACCCACAGTCCCATTAACCCAGAGCAGCCTCCACCCACACAGCTAAAGAGTCAGGGCTGTTTGGAAGCACTACAGACAAAAATCAATAGCCTACATTTGAAACACAAAAACGCAGGTTCTCTTTCCAATGACATTTTTATTTTTCTAAAATGAGGATAATTATTCTGATGAGAGCCAGATCCAAATGGCATCGAAGCCCTGAAGATCTTGGAATCTTTTTTTGTGTGTGTGTGAAGATGGTGTACATTAACACATACAGGAGGAATTTTTTATCTGATGCAAAGGAGCACTTGCAAACTGACTCTGCTGAGATTTACCTCCAGCAAAAAAGCCAAATCCACGGAAGCCACAAGTCCTGCTGTCAATCCCTTCCCCATCAGAACCAGGAGCTGCTCAGTGAACTGTCACACTCATCCTTCCAGCAATGGAAGGGGCTGTTCCTCACAGGTCTGTCAGTCACCTCAGCTGGTAAAGGAATTTCAAACTTGTCTGTGTCATTTATTAGTCACCAGGAATCAAAACATTGGCCGAGACATCTCCAGCCCTGGGGGTTCTTCAGTGCTACAGACAAGTTGATTTATGATGACAAATCTAAGGAGGACTCAGCCTCCAATTCCTTTTCCCCCCAGTGGGGACAGGCCCAGGAACCCTCCTCCTCCCCCACTGCCTGTCCTGCTCATGGACCAGGAGAGTAGCAGCACTTCCTAAATGGAACATGCCAAACCACCCAAAGCAGCTAAACAACCTCCCACACACCAGAAATGTTCAAGACTAGTAGTTTGGATTCGCAGACATTACTGAGTGTGAGCTACAGAAACATCCTTTTAAATTTGGCAACTCACACAAGGCAGCTTTTGCAGCTTTTCACTCTCCCCTTCAAAACCAGTTTTTTTTTTTTTTCATGTGTCACATATAAGAGAGTACAGCAGAAAATTAGAGCTGGTCAAAGACAAGCCCTTCATCCACCAAGCAAGCACATGAATTTAGGTTTTAACCCTTGTTTTAAATTTGTGGAACATGGGTCATCAACAGCTTCATTATTTATTTTTCCCTTTCTAAATACTATCATTAACAAACCCCTCATTCAGCTCCTCGAACTACACTAATGAAATAAAGATCGACTCGGAGACATTCACACGAGGCATTTCATTCAAGATAATCTCTGTGATATCCCTATAA
>VYZS01066852.1:3664-15481 GCA_013400695.1 Neodrepanis coruscans | reverse complement strand
TATATATATATATAAATAAATGCCGAATATTGGCGAGCTTGAAGGGACACCTGCTGACAGGCAGCGACATTACAGGCAGCATCAGCCCTGGGAGAGAACCCACAGGATGCTCCAGCCTGTGGCTGCACAAGGACCAACATCCTGCAGGGTCTGGCAGAGCCGGAGCTGGACCGTGGCAGAAGGGAAATTCACCTTTCAAGGGAACCACTTTGGATGATTTAGACAAAAAGGAAAGAATGGGATCTATAACAGCAGCAGGAATATTTGGAGGCCTCCCCACACCGAGTTATTAAGAGGCAAAGACATGATGCTGTGTCACATTACAGTGACTCAGTACTCGTGGAAGGACAGGGAGATTCCCCCTCCCTCCACCTTTTTTTTTATTCCCTTTTAAATGCAAAGCTTTTCAAGTCCTTTTGCTTCAAGCTGATCCTTGTAATTAAAAGAGCTGATAAAAAAGCCTTCGTTAAAGGGATCTGTACATATTAGAGTTCATTAAAATGTAATTCCCACAGAACAGGACATTTTAATCTATCCATACTTGGAAAAACAGGGAGGAAAATTAGATATATCCCCCCACACACCCTGCATGTATCTCTAGGCCATATGTGTTAATTACAAGTTACTTGTCTAAATGAGAAAATTATACATTAGCAAGTAGTTAACTAGTTATTAACTCAATTACTGTTCAGAGATTTAGGAGAAATTATATTCCCAGCTAAGGTGTCCATTGTAGCCTGTATATTATTATTTTATATGATGTTGCAAGGATTGAAACCATATTAAAGCCACTGCTTAGTTACAGTGAGTTACACAGAAAAACACTCCTGTAAGCACTTTATCAGAAGTTATTTGGGGGCTCCAGTGCTCCTCTGTTCACACACCATCACACTCCTAAAATGTCATTTTAGTAACAAGAGGAACCCAACCTCCCCAGTGGATAAATCCCAGACCCAGACTGGCAGCTCCCATCTCCCTGCCCAGTGCAAGGGTGTTTGGCTGAACTCCTGAGGCCAAAGCAGAGGAGACACAGCAGATTCCAAGGAAAATTCTGCAGGGATTCATCCCTCTCTGGTTAGTGACAGTGGGAGCAAACCCCTGTTTTCCTTCCCTGTTTCACAGCTCCCCTGTCCTGGTTCAAATCATTCCATCCACTACAGCACCATGTGGGGTAAAACAGGCCAGAACAGGCTTAATCCTCAACTGGGGGTAAATTGACTCCTTAGAGCAGCGCCAGTTTATCTGTTCAGTGATAAAACCCATTCCAGATATCAGCTACAGACAGAAACAGGCCCAGTACTTTATAGAGTTGCTGCCTTTTTCTTTTCAAGCTGCACACAGTAATACTTTCCCCAAATGCTACATATCCTCAGTCTAACTGGTCTGTAATGAACTGTTGATAGATGACAGCAATCATGAGTGACTGCTATTATATCTTATTCTGTGAGTGGCAGAATGAATAGCATGAATTCATTTCAGAGTAAATGAATACCTTCAAAGCACCTTTCATAAAACAGGACTCTTCAAAGCAGGGTTACCATTTCCAAAGATTCAATATTGATCCAATTTACTTTTCAGATGGAGGGCCAACCTCATCCTCAGCACAGTCCATTGAAGTGAGACACCAGAGCTGAGTTTGGTTCAAAAATTTTAATATACAGGGTTTGCCTTTGAAAACAATTGTTCCTGCAGCCACTAATGACATTGCACTGTATGCAGAGCTCAGCTCTATTGCTGTCAGCCCATGGCCACCCTGCCCAAAGGCTTAACCCCTACCTTGGCTGGGCACCTCCTCAGCTGGATTTGTGTCTCCTGAAGCCAACAGCACCTTTAGTGCTCACTGAGGAGTGATTTCCCAGTGGAAAAACTGTTAGCATGTGTTCATAAAAAGGCAACAACCTTGGCTGAATCACAGGACTCCTGTTGGAATATTTTCTATACTCTGCCAAAGCTCCCACCTGGCACCCACTTGCTTCATTCCCACCTGGCACTCTCAGGTAACAGCACAAAGTCAATGCTCCAGCAAACTAAAGGAGAGGTGTCACAGCAGCAGCCACTGCAACCACCTCCAGAACACAAAGGCTTTCATTTACCTGCTCTCAGAACTGTGGCTTCACCTGATAATTGGAGCTGTGATTATGCACCGTGCATTAGGAACCTCTGACCAGGGATCAGAAACAACCTGTCTCTGGTGAGCAGGATGCAAGGAAAACACATTTGCAAGGTTTTTTAATAAGCACTAAAAATGCTTCTTTGGAAAGCAGCCTTCCAAATCAGCAAAACACACAGAGACTTTGCCCACTGAGTTCACAGCCCTAAATTTAATTTAGTTTTCTACCTCCTCTTTGGACATGTACAATGTCTTTGAGTTTCACTACAAAATATTAGTGTTTTTAATTGAGAGAATGTCTTAAATACACCCAGTGTTAGACACACTACCTCTGATGAAGTATTAGCACAGAGGCTTTCTCAGCCCCAGGTGGAATTTCTGGTTTGTGCAGAACCAGAGCAGGGAGGCAGATGGGGACATCAGTGAAGGAGAATTGAAGCCTGATGCTCACTGTTCTTCTCCCATCCCAAATCTCGCATATCAACCTCTGGTTCCTCTCCTAAATCCTCTTTTAATGACCTTTCTGAGGGATATGAATGTTGGGAAGAGTTCACATGTTACTGGTGAGAAACCAGACAGAATAAATCTGTGTCCTCTCATTTACCTTCCCCATCTGGGGGATATGAGAGGGCTATTTCTGAGCAGTCAGTAACCTCCCATTGAAGGAGGGATGCTCAGAATTCGGAGGAAATTAAAACTCAACCTGAAGAAATTCATCATTCTCTGACCAACACCAGAAAAAAAATCCCATGTCTGTTCTTATGGTTGTACCAATCCTATTAATTTACACAGAGCACAGATCCTTCCCTTCACTGGCATTTTCTTGTCTGTCACTCTTTTGTTAACAACAAGAAATCAAACAAATTTCAGTTCCTCCACACCACATGAAGCTTTCATGATGAAAATTTCAAATCTCTCTGCGTCCATTGCAGCCACCAGAACAGACAGTGCCCCAGAGGAGGGGGGTTTCCCTCAGGACACCAGGGTTCAGTCCGTGCAGAACATACACAAGTGTGTGCTCTGCAGACAGTTTAAGTGCTTGGAATTGTTGCATTTTACAAGACTCTTGAGGCCTCTTTGCAGAACTCACAGAATTCAATCCCTGACGGTGCAGATATTAAAGAATAAGCTGCTTGTGGTACTTCAGGGCTCCCACACACCTGGGGCTGCAGCACATGGGATGATGTTGGGCACATTTTATAAAACCCACAGGAAATACAAGGCATGAGACATGAAATTTATGCTGTTGGCTTTAACCCAGAGTAGTAACAGGAGAACAAAACCCAGAGGAACTGAGGTCCTGCTCTACAAGTTTGTGAGGCAAGACCTCAATTTAACACCATGTCCCCAGATATCAGCATTTCTGTTACAATCTCTGGACCCCACAGACCAATCTCCAGGGAATCATGGCCTTTATCCTGCAGCACACATCTTACAAAGTGAGTACAGACAGAGGAGTGTGGGCAGGGAAGATCATTTCCAGGAGCACTGAGTATCCAAGTCACTCCTATCATTGATGCCAAGGCAGATTCCCAAACAGCAGCTCCACCTTCAAGCCTGGAGCTCAGTGTCCCTTTTCTTGCTGCCCTGGGAGCCCCAGGGTTTGGTAAATGAGCTGCTGTCTCAAACTTGGTAACTTCCCACTCCTTCTCCTGACGACACTTTTGAAATCATCTTCCAGCTGCTACACTGAACCAGATAAAACTCACTGGGAATTAGGAAATTTGCCTCCCACTGTGTGTATTGAATCTTAAATGAGGAAAATAAATAAATAAAGAAGCCCTTGAGTTTCCCTCTGAACTGCAGTGTAAATACTTCTTAAGAGTCAAGCAAGTGGTTTGAAGAGCTTGTTTCACTTGTTCCATGCAAATATCAAGATTAACAGAGAGATTAATTATGTCCCATTTTTCTCCTTACAAAGGATCCAGGCAGATTTAGAATAACAAAAATAAACCCTCTGGATTAATATTCATAACACAATGCTGAGCGGTACAAAAGCAACTCATTTTTTATGTAGAAAGGGGGAGAAAACAAACTGTCAAGAGTGCTCCAGAAGCATAAATACATATTAACTAAGGAAGTCTCTCAGGATGTACTTCCTCAGTCTGCTGAAAGAGGGTTGGGGGCTCAGAGAGGGTGTGCACCACATCCTGGTCTCAGGGAATAAAACCACATTAAAAAATTCAGAATCCAAATCTGATTTGGGTCAAGTCAAAACTTGTAGCTGTTGCTGTTTGTTTTCTGTTCATCCTTTTGAGAGCTGTGGTGTCTCTTCAGAGCTCAGGAGGGTCTGAGGAGCTCCCACAGGGAACACTGGACAGGCATAGGGACAAGTGTCCCCATCACTGCCCCCTCACTTGTACAAACACAACCCCAATTTTTGGACACTGGAGGTTGAAATGAGAGGAATATAATGTTGCCTGAGAAACAAACTAATCTCACAGTTTACAGCAGGTTCTGACTGAGATAAGAGAACTTTTCTGACTGTTTTTAAATTCTCACTTCACCTAATCCAGCATTTATCCAGGTTACACACACCCCTAACACACTTCTACACTCACACATGCTCTTCTAAAAAGTAACAGCAGTACCAGGACTTGAAGTTCTTTGACAAGGTTTCACTTTTTTTCATTTAGCATTTCCAGCTCACTGCCTATTTATGGATTTTGTCAAGTAAATTTTTAAAAGACAAGACAGTTATTTAGACAAGCTTTTTTTTTTTCACCTTTTAGTGGTAATCAGAAAAATCAAGAAAATCAAGTCAGCTCTTTAATGACATTTTGACTTCTTTTTTGGAGCACTTTAAGGTAACAACCTATTTCACATATTGGATGCAGAAGAGACAGCACTTAATACGTATAATTATGCAGTTTGCAAATGTGACAGCTCTGATGTTGCTGCAATACAGCTCTATGCAGTTAAATTAGAATTATAATGACAGTAATTACACTAATTAGCCTTTTTTCCTAGTTTGTTACCAGCAAAGTTTTGCATATTTACGTGAGTAACAGCTACTTCTGCCNAGGACTTGAAGTTCTTTGACAAGGTTTCACTTTTTTTCATTTAGCATTTCCAGCTCACTGCCTATTTATGGATTTTGTCAAGTAAATTTTTAAAAGACAAGACAGTTATTTAGACAAGCTTTTTTTTTTTCACCTTTTAGTGGTAATCAGAAAAATCAAGAAAATCAAGTCAGCTCTTTAATGACATTTTGACTTCTTTTTTGGAGCACTTTAAGGTAACAACCTATTTCACATATTGGATGCAGAAGAGACAGCACTTAATACGTATAATTATGCAGTTTGCAAATGTGACAGCTCTGATGTTGCTGCAATACAGCTCTATGCAGTTAAATTAGAATTATAATGACAGTAATTACACTAATTAGCCTTTTTTCCTAGTTTGTTACCAGCAAAGTTTTGCATATTTACGTGAGTAACAGCTACTTCTGCCTTCTCCTAAAATCCACCGTAACCAATCCCCTGAAAAGCTCATTTATCACAGCCATGTAATACATGAGCAACATTCAGAGATGAAAATGCAGATGCCAAAAGGGTAAGCCTTGAAATCCAGAGAACGTTTTTCATAAATTATTTACATGCACAGCCTACAACTGCACTGCTCAGAAGTTTAGACAGGGTGAAATATTCCATGTAATCCAGAGGCAGCCCCACGATTTGTGTGTGAGAGAACACACACACAAGTGCCTGCCCTGCACCTGACACACAAACAGGTTTGCAGTTCCCTGGCAAGGTAACAAGGCTTCAAGCAAGAGCTGTCCATCAAAATGCTTTCAAACCCTCTTGCACTGCCATGATGCAGAAAACACAATGCACTCCTGGCTCTGAATGCAATTAAATCCTAGATACAGGCTGCATTTCAGGAATGCCCCGTGTCAGCTGGGTACTAAGCACACAAATAGGTTCTTGCAACATCAAAACCACCTTCTCTTTAGATTTGATACCGTGTTCATCCAAGAAACCTGTTATTATCCTTAAAGCACCACTTGAGTGTCCCCAGTAGGAAAAGCAGAGGTGCAGTGACAGGGTCAGGGGTATCAGACACATCACAGTCCCTGGTTTGGGGCTGAACACACCAAAGCCATCCCTGTGCTGAGAGTTCTCAGTTACCAGGACACGACACACTGACAGAGAGGGAACCCCTTTCCCTGCCCCAAACAAAGCACGACTTGTCTTAGAAACAGATCCTCAAGGACAAAAGTGGAGCTTCTCACAGTCACTGTTTGACTTCAGAGCACTCTCTCCTGCCCTGTGCACAGCAGGGTTACAGCAGCCCTGGGCACAGGGTGGAACAGAGACATGGAAGGGGCCATTCAATTTAACACTTGTTCTAAACAACAAAGGTTTGACTGCGACTCTCCTGGTGAAGCCCTTTAACTCACACCTCTAAATGCACTCAGCTGGAACCAGTGTGAGCCTAAGAGCACCTGAGCTGCTCTAATTAGGAACCCAGGACTCCATTCACTGCAGGGAACAGATCCCCACACTCAGCTCCAGGTGTTGTAACTTTATTATACAAGCCACACTCCCACCAGGCAGCAGGAGCTGGAGGGAGTGTTGTAAGGGGAGAACAGTCCAGCTTTCACTCTGGTACCATATATTCTGTATGAATGTTCTAGAATTATCACAAATCAGAAGAGAAGTTTGCACCAACTGAAGTGCTTATCCTCCAAAGTCAGGGAAAAGATTGGAAAAAGCCAAAAGTTTAGGTCTGTTGGGTGCTGGTTAAAATCTTATACAATAGCCCAGACTATACCAATGTACTCAATCCACCAGAACATTCCAGTGAAGCCCATGAATATCACAGCCATGATGAACAGCTGCTCTGTCTTTTTGATAACTCTATTACTTGAGTTCAGAGAAGGTTTATGGACTAGAAAGCCTCAGATATGGCCATGAATGTTTGATGCCCTCGCTCACAGCTATTGCTGTAACTTTACTCCCTGCTGGAATTCTGACATTCCAACAGCCTGTGGTCATTACAGGCCAAGGGGAGCAGCACAAGGGTGAAAATGATGGACTTCCTACACTGCTGGATTATTTTTTCTTGCACTGGAATCGGTGCTAACTCATTTAGCACATTTCTCAAAGATTAACAAAGTATAAACTGCAAAAGAAACTACCAACTATCCATATTTGCCCCAAATGCCCCAAACCAAGCCTGTTGAAGTGGGGCACCTTCAGAATTTTTAGAATCTGTTCAGAATGGCTGAAGAAGGGAAAAATTGAAGAAAGTACACGGGATTATTCGAATGCTTGAAGAAATCTGCCATTCATGCCTTTCTCATACTGAAGAGAGCACTGACTATTTTAAATGTTTTAACACCCCAGTACAGACAGAAGTTCATTTTCTGCTCTACAAACACTGTCCTGGGGGAAGCAGGTTACAGAGGTGATGAGTAACAAGATTTTAACAAAGCTGGAGTGGCCAGAGCAACTTAATTCTAAGGCCATGCAAAACCAAATGAAAATCCTTTTGGAAGCTGCTGTGCAGAATGGAGCTGCCTCTGTGTGCAGAGCCCAGGGCAGGCTCTGCTCGTGCATCCTGCAGAGCTGTGGCCCTCAGCCCTGCCAGGGCCCAGCTCAATTATAACCAAGCAATCCACAGGATATTTTTTTATTGCAACATTACCTCTAAAATGCTTCAGTCATTTTCTGTCATTATTTGTCACGGCAACGGCAGCTGAGGCTGTTCTTTCCTGGCCCTCCCATTAGTTTCCCTCTGAACTCCCTGCTCATTCTGCTCTTTGAACAAGCAGGATATTGATTTGCTGTCCTGTGGCACCTCGGAAAGGCCTGAGCTCCCTCCTTGTGTTCCTGCCATTCAGCCTCAGCCAGATCCCAGCTGGTTTTGCTCCCCATCAAACACAGGAACTGAGCAGGGGCTGCACAGGGATCCAGCTGGCACCTCAGTGCAGCCACCAAGGTTCTTCCCATTGCCATCACCTCCCCTGCTCAGGCAGCTCTGTCCCAGTCGCAGGGAACAGGAGGATTCCTCATCTCCTGGTTCCCTACTGTGGGCATGCCTTGAGGAGGATGCTTGTTCTGATCTCAGAATTAGATCATGCTGTATGGCTTAAGGGCAATTCAAGCAACTTTTACTAGAATCCTTTTATTGCATCTTTATTCTGAGAGATGAAAAGCTACCACAGCTCTTCATCTCTGCAGCTCACCTTCTTCAGTCTTAATGCCAGGCTGCAACAATATTGGAGCATTATAATAAACCCTCTTACACACAGGTACAGAAAGCACAAGTTGCATTTCATCTTCAGTCAGGCATTTCTTGGTCATCGTTTTTAATCTCGAGTGGCTCTGAGACACTTAATCAGATGAAACCAAACCAAAATAGGATTAGCTGAGTGCACAGGGTTGGATCCAACCTCACAGATGGGCTTTGAAAACGACCATATCCAGCCCAAGCCATTGAAATAGACACCAAAACCAGACACCAAAGCCAAAAACAAACACACTCCTGTGTCCTCGCTGTGTTTTAGGTCCTGGGAGGTGCAGGGTAGAGCATCATGTTCCAGGTGGTACATAATGAGGAGCATATTACAGAACAAGAAGCCCCCTAATCAGTTCCCTGTACACCATCTGATCAGGGCTTTCCTTATTCCATAGGAGTTTGTGGAAGTGTGTGGCAAAACCCCCCGTGATTCTCTTATCAAGGCAAATTGATATCAAAGTTCTATTGATCCGCTGCACGCAAAACTCGAAGGGTTAAATTAATCTGGTGTACATTTTAAGTAACAGCAGTTTAGCACTTCACTGTGCTGTTGATCCTGTTTTCTCAAAGGAAGTTCCATAAATGGCTTTTTTTTAAGCACTGTGGGAGTCTTTTATTACTGCTGTAATGCAAATCAAGCAGTTACGATCACCACAAACTGATCTTGCTCTTCAGAGATTAAAGCCCCAGGGACAGAATTATCTGCTGATGAATTCGACCAAATGGATTTTTGGGGCTTTGATGGTCCTGCTGGTGGGTGTCTGTGTGTGTGCATATGTCATTTTCCTCCAGCAGAATTTACATTAAGACAAATGAAGAAAGGAAAAAAGCCAACCACAATCGTGGATGCGATTGTGTCAGCATAAACATACTTTATAATTAGATTGCTATTACCACAGAGTAGGGGAAAAAGTAAACCAGTATAAATCACTTTTATACTAACCTCATTGCAGCCACCAAGGAGTTCATAGCAGCATAACTCTTTTCTAAAAAAAAAAAAATCATACCCGTTAGCAACATTATTATTCCAGTAAAATGAAAATGCAGACTAGGCCTTAGAACCAATTAAACTGCACTTGACAGAGATGTTATTGGCTAAATAGAATAAATGTAACAGAACAAAAAGCAAAATGAATAATGAAATAAGAAATAACAGACACAGATATCTGTGATATCATTGTATTGTCCAGTTGAGCCTGTGAGGGGATTTGAGGGACAATTATTATATAAATCATTTAAGCAATTTCTTTGCAAAGAGAATGCTGGTAGTTTGGGAGAGTCTGTTAAATCTAAATGCACTGAAGTGAATCCTTGCAGTCTTTTGTGTCTGTATATCACTCTCTGTGAATTACTGTGAAGCTGAAAACAGATCTGTAAAGGTCCCCCCCTCGTCTACTGAGCAAATTTTCTTCAGTGACACACGGTTATTCCAAAAAGTTCGTGTCACTGCCTTTCCTTCAGAACATGTGGCTACTCAGAACACTGAGTGGTCTCTGGGAAGAAATCTGTACTGAGCTGATTCCCAGGACTGAGATGCTGTTTGTAAAAGAACTAATTGTCATTGCCAAACCCTTCAGCCATTCCTGCATCTCCAGGTACTTAAAGGGGTGGGACTCTGCATCCAAAGTCTCTTAATTCTCACCCTCTTCACCTCCGGGTTTCTCCACAAAAGCTGATTACTTTCTGCCTCGTGCTGCTTTTTATTTTTTGCCTTTCTTCCTGGTGGAGCCACTGGGCTTCTCCACAGCAGAGAGGAGGAGAAAAGGAGAGAGCAAAGCAGAGGAGAGAGGAAAGAGCATTAAAAGAGCCATGGAAAAGAGTGTCAGTAAGATTTATGGGTCACATATCACCACAGAAAGGCTGTAGGTGGTAAGGAGCGTGCTGTGCCAGTAATTTATAGTCCCTTTCTATGACAGACTCCCAGACTGAGGATGAAAAAGGTGCCATTAAAACAAAAGCAGGTTATCTGGGCTGTTGTTGTAAACAGGAATCCTCTTATCACAGCAGCTACAACCCTTAGCTGATCATTTGTGGGGAAATTAGCAAAGCTGGAACGTTTTCCAGGTTTGCTCAGGGAGCTGGGAGTCAGAATTCATCTGATCCTTCACTCCACTCCACTGCTCTGTCTACAGTGATAAAGGTGGAGCACAATAAAGGTGGGTTTGCTGCTCTGCTCTTCCTCTGAGCAGGAATAAAAATAGGCTGGTATAAACTCCCTATTGGTCCCCTGCAACTGGGAGGATAGAGATTTAATGCTTTAGTTCAAAACAAAACCAAACTTACTTAACTAAAAGAGCTGTACCAACACACATTTTAAGGCTTGAGCTCTGAACCCTGAGCAGTGGCAGCACTTGCAGGTGACTCTGCTGTTAAATGAAGAATTGTTTGCATGTCTCTAGTGTTTATTATTCAGCACTCAATGCAGGGCCCACACTTACAGTAGTGCTCTGTACCCTGCAAAACACAATTAAATTCCAACAATAAGTGCTATTACTGTGAAGAGAAACTAAATTCTACACCCCCAATCCCTGCATCATCCCCATGATGTCCCACTGTACCATCCCCTGTTTTGGCTACATCAGCCTGCAGGTTTGGGGTTTAAACACCTTCTCAATTTCATTTTCCTGATAAAATTACAAAATTTCTGCAGCTTTTCCCAATGCAGTCACAGCCACCCTCTCATCTCAGCTTGCAGGTCCTCACAAACAGTGTAAGCACCATCTCTGTGCATTTGAATGTGGAGCCCACAGCTCTAAACCAAAAAAAGCCCTCTCAGCTGGAGGGGGGCTGAACATTAGCTGTAAAGCAAAAGTAAAGCCCATTTGGAAATGCAGCACTGCTGTTCTCTTTCTGCTTCCTTTTCACAATGATGAGATGCCTNCCTGTTTTGGCTACATCAGCCTGCAGGTTTGGGGTTTAAACACCTTCTCAATTTCATTTTCCTGATAAAATTACAAAATTTCTGCAGCTTTTCCCAATGCAGTCACAGCCACCCTCTCATCTCAGCTTGCAGGTCCTCACAAACAGTGTAAGCACCATCTCTGTGCATTTGAATGTGGAGCCCACAGCTCTAAACCAAAAAAAGCCCTCTCAGCTGGAGGGGGCTGAACATTAGCTGTAAAGCAAAAGTAAAGCCCATTTGGAAATGCAGCACTGCTGTTCTCTTTCTGCTTCCTTTGCATTTCCTTTCCCAGCAGATTCCAGTGAGTCCTGCACCCCCTGCCCAGGCTCTGCTCCATGGCTGGGCCTGCTGTGTGCCAAATTAAACACAGCATTCTCCAAATTAAACTTCAACAACCAGGAGGGAGGGTCTGGTTTGGTCTTTGCTCCTCTGTATCTTCACACTTGGATGTGATTTGGATCAGCCCTTTCTTGGTAACCTGTGTTTCCCCCTTATTTCCTAAAAAGCTGTTTTCAGAAGTCCCCCCTGAACTCCTCTCAAGAAGGATTAGGGGGCCTGA
>VYZS01066847.1:17152-27155 GCA_013400695.1 Neodrepanis coruscans | reverse complement strand
TTTATAAATATGTATATAAATAATCACATACACTCGAAGAAAGTTTGTGGGAGTTCTGCTTGGGTTTGCTGACAGACTCCAGTAGAGGGAGGAGGATGAATCTTTAGAGCCAAGGAGGAAATCATGTCCTACTATAATAACTAGGAGAGAAGAACTGTTTTTTTTTGTTTGTGAGAGCAGGATTATGTCGTTCTGAGCTCTTTGGAATTGTCTTCCTCTTGAGAGGGCTCGGATACATCCAGCAGCTGCTTTCTGACAGATGAGGTTCACAAATTAGATCTCATGAGGAGAGAAGTGGTGTGATCTGATATATGCACCATCCTGTGGCAGTACACAGGGAGATGCACTTTTCTGTAGATACTGCCATTACCCACCAAGTGTAGATAAAAGTCCTTCCAGCCTAATGCTGTTGGTCCCCATGTGCAAACAGATGTAAGAGGTGGAAGACTGGGAACCTTTGACTGAAGTGGGGAAAGAAACCTGAGGAAGAAAGAAACCAGGTGATGGCTTATATAGGAAGAAGTTTCCAAAAGAAGAGGTTTTGTCAGGGATCAGAGTAGAAATGTGAGAGGGAATTCTGGCATGGTGCCTACTGCGACTGACACTTTCAGGAACCAGAAATGGAGCCAAAGCCTTATGTCTGAGAAGTCTTTGTGCTTCTCTGGTAGTTTTATAGGCAACATTATTTCATTGTCTGCATGAAACATTAGAGCTGATTACAATGCTGTAGGTCCAACGAACTGGGGAGATTTGGGGAGGAATGTTGTTTCATTGAGTAGCTTTGCAAGATCAGCTTGCAGAATGGGGTGAGGAGTGGGAGGAAAAAAAACACATGGGAAAGAAGAACTGAAAATTCCTAGAGTGTTCCGCCAAACAGAATAGCTAACAGGATGATCATTTATGCATAAGGGAATGGCAAGATCCCAAGGGTGCCAGCAATGCTGTACACTATTTGTAATGATTTTGTAGTGAGATACAGGGACAAGTTTATCCATTACAAGCACTGTGAAAAATTGAATTATGGAGTCTCATGGTAGAGAATTCAATTCATAAATCCAAGCCTCTGAGACTGAAAAAATGGTATTTGCTGCTCAGTGCCAAAGATTTTTCTTCTTTGAGAGCTCACTTCTTTGCTTTTGTTGAAGGAAAAATAAAAAGATTTTCATAAAAATGAAGAGTAAACACTTGACAATATATCTGTGGACATAGTTTCATTTTACTTCAGCTGTGGCATGAAAGACCATGAAATACCTTCATCTAGCCTTTCATTAAATCACATTATCTTTAAACATGTGTCATGGAAAGTAAAGAGTTTGTAGTATTAAAAACATATAAAAAGTCTTTGTATGTAATCCATATGTGAAGGTTCAAGCAATCATCCAAGGCCAGAGTATTGGAAGAACTGAGGAACTGTTAAATTACTATGATCTTAAAAATGATTACTGTAATACTTTGGAGAATACATTTGCCATAAAAAATATAGAGTATATTTTCTAATTTCTACTATGGTTATCAAGGTCATTCAGTGACAGAATGCAAAATCTTTTATTTTTCTCATTCAGATACTGTNACAGAATGCAAAATCTTTTATTTTTCTCATTCAGATACTGTCAGATGCATAAATTCTATAGCTAATACAGAAAGGTATTTAAAATTGGAATTTTTTAATTAAGAGATTATGTCTTTGCCCAATATCATGCAACAGTTTTTATTTTCCAAATGAAATTTAACAATAAGCAGACTGAGGCTGGCTTTATTCCACTAATATATGCCATTTCCAAAAGTGTGTTGCTCTATATGTTAAACACAGTGCACACACAATTACCCTAGCATTCCTTGAAAATTAATTTCAAATACACATTTATTGTAAGTGCTTTGGGGCAAGAAGCATCTTTTGTTATTAAACAATACAAACGCGATCTTGGCCTATAATTGGGGCTCCCAAGCACTGTGAATTCTTTCACTAGTGTCTCACACTCTCTTTCTCACTCTCTTTGTCCCTCTGCAGATTATGCCAGTGTTTACAAAGGTTGGGATCCTTTGCATCCTCAACAGTTTTTACATTTGCCCAAGAATCAGATTCAGTTTGTCTTAGCATTCTTCACAAAGATAAAAGGGTGACACATTTTTGCTTTTGAAAAGTAGAAAAGCTGATTTAATGCATAAACCCTATCCTAAAGCTGTCTCCAAGGTGAAATTGCACCAGTCTCAGAATAAAAAGTGGAAGGATACAGATACTTAAACTACATACAATGATGTGCTTGAGTACTCTTTCTTATAGTATAACCAGAAAATGCTGTAATAGTCTTATTTTCCATTTTTTAACTCCTGAAACTTTACTTTAAATCTGATTTCTTTGTGGTCAAAGACAGCTAAGACACCTGATTTATGTCTTAAGTAATAGTCAAACTTCTTCACATGTATGGCTTCTATCACTATTAGATAAAACTATAATACTGGGCAAGATACATTACTGAATGCTTATTTTACAGTTTCATTACCTGGACATGCATAAATATATATATATATACACACACACTCACATGCACGAATCATGCATTAATCACTAAACTGCTACACTATAATGGTTCATTTATACACTATGAGTTTTTTCTACCATAAACAAATGAGTGAATTTACTAAAGTATTCATAATTCTTTGTGATTTTATTCAAGGACAGTGATTTAGTAAAACTAGAAAGGAATGTGAGATTGTTAAAGACATAGAAAGAGCCAGAATGGGTGGTGATACAGACAAATTAGAAGTCTCTTTCTAAGGTCTAAAACTTTAGCCTGCAATTGAAAAGAGCTTTGCCACTGAAAGAGCATTGTGACCATCATGGTTTTTCCCCAAACAGGATGGTGTAGCAACAACTATTCAGTCACAGGTTCTTAGGTTGTTTGTCTAGTATAAAGCCAGTAGAAACCATTGCAATTCTCTAGCTGGACCTCCCACATAACAAATATCTAAGATTTTCCTGGAATTAATTCCTTCAGGAATTAGGGTGTATATTTGAGAAAACATGCTAGTCTTGATTATAACATTTCCAAAAGTTAAAAAATCTACCAAAATGCTGAGTATGATTTTTCAATTATTATCGTAACAATGAAAAAAAATGGCTCCCCTCATTTAAATTTATGTAACCTTTAATTTGAGCCACTGAGTCTTGTTAAATATTGATGTACCCAAAATGGACACATTGATCAAACTTCATATTTCTTTAGTAAAATCCTTTTATAACTTGGACAAGTCATTCTTTAACTTGCTTTCTGAGCTTCTCTGCTGACAGAACATAGACTGCAAAAAGTGTAGGAATTTATGGTGCTTGAGCTCATCAGCTCTCACTTGCCAGGCACACCCATATGATTAATGCAAAGTAGGTAAGACACAAACTAACTCACCTTAAAGACAATTTTAATGTAATGTACATTAGATTTTTAGATTAAATTTAACTTTGATATGAAACAAACTGCCTCTAAAAAAGGTTGAGCCAGCAGCAAAGGAAAAAAACCCTGTTCTTTTTTTCAGTACTAGTGTACACGTGCACACAGATCACATCAGGCCACAGTTATAATTGTCATATATGGATCAGGGCAGGCTAAGCTTTTTATTCTCAGAAGCATTCAGTATGTTTATACTTCCAACTGGTTTGGTCAGGGAGCAGAATTATATCATTTGAATTACAGTCTGCATTACACGTATCTATAGCTGTAGTTAGGATTGTTCCTAATGCTCATCTAGTGACTTTAAATGAATTAGGGGAAATAAAAAAGTTGTCAGGGAAGGAAAACAGTTGATGCCAACATCTTTTTCAGTGCATTATTAATAGAAAGATATCCTCAATTTCTATGGAATCCTCACTTTCAATAAAATTACAAATAGAGGCTGGAAAAAGGTTAAAGATATATGGATACAGCAGAATGTCAAGGACATCCTGCTATTATTTTGTCTCATAGGACATGTTATACGGAATTGGTATCCTGGTTATGGATTTGGACTGTAGAACCACTGACAGGCATGTGACTGAATGGAATTGCAAGATGGTCATAGTCGCACATGGAAAACCTGTATTCTCTTGCTAAAGAGCAGAGCTGGTAAGGACAACTCTCCACCCTGCAAATCTTTAGAAAGGTCCAACAAGTCAATTTTTTAAGATATTGATTTGGACAGCTGGTGTTACCAGCATGATCATGGTATTTCAGGTATCTATCCAAAGCAAAGCTGAAATTAACTAGATGTGTGTGGTGCGTCATGGAGTCTCTGAAGAGCTAGACATGCAGTTCCTTGAGAAAAGCATTCTTAAAGGTAGAAAATACATGATCGTGATTTTGAAGTATTTAGCTGGAAGTATCAATTATATCAGTAGCTTGTTGTAGCTGCCTGATCTGAATTCAAGGCAACCTTCTTAGAAAAGGCCTGAAACTGGGAATCTAAAGAGCTGTTAGTACTACAGGCTGAGTCTTAGCACACTGCTTTGGAGAGAAATCTCATCTGAATTTCTGCCATATCCTCTGAGTTATTGACAATATCACAGATTTCTGGTTCAGGGCCTCCTATTGAGAGAATTCCTGTCAGCTTCCTTGTTCCTATGGCAAAACCAGGCTATATAAATGCATAGGTTGTTTGCTTGAACTCCATTACCAAAGAATACAGGTGACTCAAGCGTCTGGTTTCTCCTCAGGCACTACTGCCTGAAATGCTTTTAGTATGGCCCTGCTGCAGGACTGTCCCCACAGCTGTAAGGCAGCTCTGAGCTGAAATGTTCTTTGTTTTTGTAGAAGTGGGTTAGTGTGCACACTGGTGTGCAAGGAGCATGGGTCAGAGACCTAAATGTACACACACATAGGGCGGAGCAGGGTCAAGAAACCCAAGCTCATCCTCCCATCTGAGTCCCCTCATCACATTAGCTAAAGTCAGACTCAGTTGCACTTTGTTTCCACCTGAACCTATGACTTTTATGTTCCTCACTGTTTTAACAAGAGATGGAAAAGGTCTCCCAGAAGGAAAAGCTAAGACCTTGAGATGAGAACTCGTCATACTGGTTCTTGTAGTTATCCTGCTTGTTTGGGAGGCCTAAGAGAAAAATTTTGTAATTACTTTTGGAACTGATACTTTCATCGTTTGGCAACATGACTGTATCATCTTGCTTTTCCAAATATAGAATCTAAGTATTGAGATAGCACTTCTGTTTAATTGTAATTCATTCTGTAATTTCTCAATCTCTCTCTTTAGGCTTCCTCCCCTCCCCGCAAATATTTCTAAATGTACTTGTTTTAAGTTTAACTATGTGCAGTTTAATTCTTGCTAGTTTGCTCTGACTTCTCTGATCTGTATCTATTACCCTTAACTTTTCTGCTTCCCCATTTGTTTTATAAGAAGTCTTGATTTATATGTAAATTGACTTACCAATTATTTTTACAGTATCTTTCACTTGGCTGTAGACTAGGTTCATTTCATAATTAGTCTGCCCTTCTTTCCTTGTTATGCTAATGTTTTGGGAGGTATCTATTAAAATGTTCTTAAGCTATTCACAATTACTGGTCTCACTTTTTCATTCATGTTCTTTTCACATCTGATTTGATTAATTTATTTCCAGACTGGATTTTATTCTGTCCAGCCATCCCATTTCCTCATGACAGTAATGCCTAGTTCTGCAAATAATTCTCCTTTACCTCCTCATTGTAGGATGCAACACAGAAACCTACATGGTAGAGGCAACAGTCTGAATAAAGTCATCGTCACCTAGGATATCTAAGCAATCCATTGATGTGTTGATACTGGAAACATAAGAGTTGTGAGAGCTTTTGTAGGGGAGACCTCTGGAGAGGAGCAGAGGTTGGCCAGTCTCAGCTTTATGCCAGACTACCACTTCTCCCCCTTCTGTCTTTAAGTAAGCAATAACCATTGATTTTAAAATCCCTCTCATGCAAATTTTCTTTCAGGTCTCAATGATACCAAGGAGATTGATTTAGGCTCACAAATAAACTATTTCAATCCTCCACTCTGCCCTTTTTTTTTCAGCTTGGCTTCTAGCAATGGTGCCTCGGAAATTATGTAATTTCTTCTCTTCATCGTCTTCAGTGTCTTGATTGAGTCTGTTCTCAACATCTTTATGTTTTGTACTGTGTGAGTGCTCATTTGGTTCCTCTTCCACTCTATCCTGTAAGTGCAACATGTCCTTTGACTCCTGTAGTTGGTGTCTCTGCTGTAAGACTGGTTGCTCCTTCACACAAAAAGCCACAAAAACAGTGCAACATCCATCCATCCATCCATCCATCCATCCATCCATCCATCCATCCATCCATCCATCCATCCATCCATCCATCCATCTATCCATTCATCCATCCATCCACTAAATAAACTGATACTTTGCATCATTTATCTGACTAATCACTTTTTGTTGTATATTTTCTATTGTCTTAGAGTACACTTGCAGTATTCTGTGCTAGTGTAATATTGCATCAAGCCAATTACCCTGTGTGTACTTGTGAGCCATGTCCTTGTACAACCATATTGTACTAGTAGTCACAGAATGCATTTCCATTAACTTCATAATCTTGATATATTTTTTAAATGGGGGTATAAACAATCAGAGATTAGAAAAGTGATTTGTTACATGATTTATCCTGCTCATAGGTTTTAGCTTCATTTCCTGTATTTAAACATCCCCTGCCTTCAGCTGAAAGTGGTAGTTGTAGTGGCTGTTGTAACAGTGGTGACCCAAGAATAGACAGAAATACTGCGCATGGAGAAAGAAGTACATCAGATCAGCTGGCATAGTTGCAAAATATACACAAGCTTTTGGCAGAAGTCTCCTCACCAAACTGTTACCCCTGTAGAGCTGTGATCATAGGCTGTCTGAAAGCTTGTTCCCTTTGCCCACCTCCACTGAGCTGTGCAAGAAACCTGGATCAGGCAATTGTGTCATGGCATTGCAAGTGAACACGGCTGTGGCTCTCAAATTAATTAATATGGAAGGGGGAGATGTGGCATCATAAGAAAAGGTGCATTAGCAAGTTTGTTTGAGTTTTCAGCAAGCTGCGCATGGCAGATGGAAGACCAAAAAAGAACAGAGCTTCACCAAAGGACAGAGAGCCTGGAAACACCATATGTGGAGAAAAGTTTGTACAACACATGGTTCCAGGGTTGGCTGAAGAGAAGGCTGGTAGAAGAACCTCCAATCAGTGGTAGAAGCCCTTTGAAACATCCAATGACTATTAGAGACCCTTGAAATATCCTGTGGTAAAAGCTATAGTTATCCAAATGTCAGAGAAACATAAACTATCTGTAAGTATAAAACTAGCTTTATATCAACAATAAAACGATTTGGATTCTCCTTGTGCATGACATGATTTTGTGGCTTGTTCATTTGGGGGGTCAGTATGGTTGGCCACAGACATCCTCTGTTATTACCCAGAGTAACAGTATGTTATTTTAGTGGGTTGACTCTGGCTGGTTGCCAGGTACCCGCCAAAGCCATTCACTCACTCTCCTCTATAACTGGACAGAGGAGACAAAATAAAACATAGGGTTCACAAGTTGACATGTGGACTGGGAGAGATTGCTCATCAATTACTGTCACAGCCAAACAGACTTGAAATGAGGATATTAATTAGATTTATTACTAACAGAATGAAAGCAGAATAATGAAAAGTAAAATAAATCTTAAGAACACTTTACCTCCATACCTCCCTTCTTCCCAAGCTCTACCTCCTTCCGCACCCAGCAGCACAGGGAGATGGGGAATAAGTTCATCACAGGTTGTCTCTGCCACTGCTCAGAGAGAGGAGTCCTTTGCCTGCTCCAGTGTGGGGTCCCTCCTACAAGACACAGTCCTTCATAAATTTCTCCAGTGTGAATCCATCCCACAGGCAACAGTTCTCCATGAACTGATGCAATGTGAATTACTTCTCCATGGGGTGCAGTCCTTCAGGCACAGGCTGCTCCAGCATGGGTCCCACACAAGGCCGCAGGGCCACAGCATGGGCTCCTCTCCCCATGGGTCAACAGACTATTGCCAGGACTTTGTTCCAACGTGGGCCTCCTATGCAGTCACAGCCTCCTTCCAGCATCCACTTGCTTTGACGTGGGATCCTCCACAGGCTGCAGGTGAATCTCTGCACCCCTATGGTCCTCTCTGGGCTGTAGGAGCACAGCTGCTTCACTGTGGTCTTCACCGTGGGCCTCAGGAGAACCTCAGCTCTGGCACCTGGAGCACCTCTGTCCCTGTCTTCTCCACTGACCCCTTATTCTGCATTTCTCTGGCTGCAATTTTCATCTGCCCAACAACTTCTTTCTCCATCTTAAATGTGTTATCACAGAGGTGTTACCACCCTTCCTGATTGGCCCAGACTTGGCCAACAGTGAATCCATCCTGGATCAGGCTGGCATTGGCTCTATTGGACATGGGGGAAGCTTCCAGCAGCTTCTCACAGGAGCCACACCTGTAGCTCCCCACTGCTACCAAAACCTGGACACAAAAATACAATATCTTCTAGAAAATATTCTCTCTCTGTACAAACTATGTGTATCTTAAATCCCAGTAAGATTATATTTGCTTTAATTAGTGGAAAAGTTGTCTTGACCTTCTTTATACAGAACATTGAGTGAACAACTTTGAATGTCCAAGATCTCTTCTTTAAGATAAAAGTTTGTCTTGTGTTCTTCTCGTGCTTTATTTTCATGATTTGGAGAATGCTTGAATTCCCAGATTCCTATACCAAGACTGATTGTTTAAAATGTTCCTACATATTGACATTCTCTTAATCCTGTCAATCTTCCCTATGTTTACTGTAGTTAGGATTTCTCTTATCTGTGAGTTTAAAAAGAAAGTAAGAGGTAGAAAGGTAATGTGGTGTTAACACATTTATTAACTATAGCATTTGGGCCTCAAACAATGTCTGCATACATCTTGGAAGAAATTAAAATCAAAATGCTGATGTGCAAACTAATTCTCTATTTTGTCATATTTCCAGAATTGCAGTCAACTATAAATTTTCAACATGAAGCTTGATACTCAAATTGAAATCTCAAACAAACTGCTACTGATATTGGAGAGGAAATGGAACAAGATTAGAAAAGTAAATAACAGAGGATTTTTTTGCTAAATCTGTTCTGGTTTGTATTAAGTACTTGGATCTTTTCATAGTGATATGTTTAATAAAAATTGACACAGTAATGAATTTTACTGAACAGATATTATAGTACGCTAAATTTGATTGATATCTATATATCCCTATATAAATGTCATAATTTCAGATAATAAAATACATTTTTATCAAGTGTGTTGCAAAATTAGATACTTTAACTGCAATTTATCTTAGTTAAAAATTTCAGGAATGGTTACTTCTTGCAGTCTTGGGTGTCTCCATTTTTTCATGTTAATTTTGGGACTTCTTTGAAATGGGATTAATTTTCAAAGGTGGAAGTACTCACCCATTTTCTGTAGGGCAAATTTTCTGAGCTTAGGTACAACAAAGGGAAGATAGTAGCATCATGGAGTTGGATGGATCAGTAATTTGTAACTGAATTCTCAGTAATATGGAGGAGTTGTGTGGTGGTTTTACCACAAATTCAGCGATTTTGGAGCAGAGACTCTGAGAGAAGTCACAAACACACCTCAAAATGAAGAAAAAACACAAATATCACAGTTTATTTTGTGCAAACACAAAAACCCGACAAATAAAGTGCAAAACAGACAAACAAATTAAATTTTCCAGGGCCCGCGTTTGAGGTGAGGACGCTCTGGAGATAGTGCTTGTCTCTCTCTCTCTCTCTGGGCCCGGCTGAGAGACTCCGGGGTAATCAGAAGGGAGCATGTGGTCTGAAGATCCCCTTAGCTGCGAGCCTCTGCCCGGTTTTGACTGGGGGAACAACTCAAGAAAATTATAAAAAACCGCGCACCCCCTCCCTCCCTCCCTTAGCCCAAGGAGAGATTTAGTGCTGAAAAAGGGGAAGATGTGGTCTTCGGCCCCTGGGGAATAGCTGCAAGGTAACCCCCAGG
>VYZS01066847.1:6065-17140 GCA_013400695.1 Neodrepanis coruscans | reverse complement strand
GCTGCTGGGCTGCCGCTGCTGTTGGTGCCGCCCCGCCGCCGGCCCGCAATGGCCATGTGGTTGGTTTGCATGGCAGCGTCCAGCCAGAATCGTCACGTTCCGGTGCTGCTGCCTGCGCCGCTCGCAGCCCCGGCTACTGCCGGCACTGGGCAAAGCCGCCGCTTTTGCCACCGCAGCTGCCGCTTTGCGCTCCGGCCCCGCCTCGGCTCGGAGCGGGGCCATGGCTGACCCCAGCCCGGGACCGGGATCGCGCCTCCCGCAGCGATTCTGGACGGCACGAGCACCGCCCACACTGGTAAGCCCACGCCGCGCTGCCCGGCAAAGCCGGGGCCGCACAACGCCGAGACTCTGCATCAGACTGGAGCTGCACCCCCCACAGCAGCGCCCGCGGTCCGCACCGCCGGGGGGGGAAAGGGCAACCGAAAAACCATGTGGGCATGGGGCCGGGCGGCCCCGGAGCGGAAAGCAGTCGCCGGGGCCGCCAGCACAAGGCGAAGCCGCCGTACGGCGACTCGATCGTTTTTACTTTCATTTTTTAGCCCCACGACAAGTTGAAAGGGGAGAGGTTAAAAAAAATGTGTCCTATAATTATCATATTACCTTCCCAGTGAACATGTTGCAGAAATTATTTATTTTTGCCTATAAATAATTTGGTTTTTTAGTCTGTATTCTGTGAGCTTATATTGGAAGGGGCTGAACCTCTGTAAATCCTTTAAGCACATGAGTAATTCCACTTACATTAACAATACTGTTTCAGCATCTGCTTAGAGTTACATATATGCTTAATTACTCTGTTGGGACTTAAGTGATATGGGTTGGGATAGCCTCGTGTTGTTATTTCTGTTGTCACTAAATATACATAAAATGAAAGTACAAACCACTATCATTAATATGTATGTTGCTCTACTCCTGTTTGTTTAAGAATAATAAAGCTTTCCTCTTGGAAAAATTATGTCTTTTATTCCCTTACCAATATCACAGTGCACTACATTAGTCCTTGATTTAAAATTTTCCTGAATACTTTCTGAAAATGAAAACTGTGCTATCCTAGTGTTCCCTGATTATGTATAACCTGAAAGAAATTCAAAATGTGGTGAAGCATGACCTTTCATTCCTGAGGCGATGTGGGCTATCCTTCATCAAGCTGTGCTTTTCTAAATGGTACCCCTTTAATGTCCAAAAATGCTTTTTAAGATTCTCTCCTGCCCAAAAGGCATCCAAACTAAATGGTCTATAATTTCCTGAAGAGTTCCTGGAGTCCATCTTCAATAATGACATTATGTTGGCTGTTTTCCAGGTGTCAGGTTGTTGTGGGTTAAAAGATAAAGCTGTTTTTCCCCCTTCCCCCCCCGGGTGTGGGGGGGTGTGGGAACGGGCAGGGACGGAGCCAGTCCCCGGCATGGCTGCATTCCCTGCCTGCAGCGTTGGTGCGGGCCTGGCCCCTCTTGGGCCAGCGGGAGCGGCGGCCACAGCCCTGTTTTGTCTGCGGGGGGGTGCGGTGGCCCCCTCCCCCACCGTGTTCACACCAGGCGGCGTGGCTATCCTTGGTCAGGGCTCGGCGCTGCTCTGGCCCCCGCGTCGCCGCATGGCACTGGCGGTGCGGGCAGTGGCGGCTCTCGCCGGCGCGTGTGTGGTCCTGGCTGGGCGCGGTGGCACGTACGCCTGTAGTCCCAGCTGTTGGGAAGGCCAAGCCCAGCGGATCGCTTGAGCCCGGGGGTTCTGGGCTGCAGGGCACTGTGCTGGTCAGGGTGCCGAGGGTGCCGCCATAATCGGATCCGCACTTCCGGCTCGGGGCACCGGCGCACTTCCAGCTCGGCCACATCTTTCCATCAGCNGCTGCTGGGCTGCCGCTGCTGTTGGTGCCGCCCCGCCGCCGGCCCGCAATGGCCATGTGGTTGGTTTGCATGGCAGCGTCCAGCCAGAATCGTCACGTTCCGGTGCTGCTGCCTGCGCCGCTCGCAGCCCCGGCTACTGCCGGCGCTGGGCAAAGCCGCCGCTTTTGCCACCGCAGCTGCCGCTTTGCGCTCCGGCCCCGCCTCGGCTCGGAGCGGGGCCATGGCTGACCCCAGCCCGGGACCGGGATCGCGCCTCCCGCAGCGATTCTGGACGGCACGAGCACTGCCCACACTGGTAAGCCCACGCCGCGCTGCCCGGCAAAGCCGGGGCCGCACAACGCCGAGACTCTGCATCAGACTGGAGCTGCACCCCCCACAGCAGCGCCCGCGGTCCGCACCGCCGGGGGGGGAAAGGGCAACCGAAAAACCATGTGGGCATGGGGCCGGGCGGCCCCGGAGCGGAAAGCAGTCGCCGGGGCCGCCAGCACAAGGCGAAGCCGCCGTACGGCGACTCGATCGTTTTTACTTTCATTTTTTAGCCCCACGACAAGTTGAAAGGGGAGAGGTTAAAAAAAATGTGTCCTATAATTATCATATTACCTTCCCAGTGAACATATTGCAGAAATTATTTATTTTTGCCTATAAATAATTTGGTTTTTTAGTCTGTATTCTGTGAGCTTATATTGGAAGGGGCTGAACCTCTGTAAATCCTTTAAGCACATGAGTAATTCCACTTACATTAACAATACTGTTTCAGCATCTGCTTAGAGTTACATATATGCTTAATTACTCTGTTGGGACTTAAGTGATATGGGTTGGGATAGCCTCGTGTTGTTATTTCTGTTGTCACTAAATATACATAAAATGAAAGTACAAACCACTATCATTAATATGTATGTTGCTCTACTCCTGTTTGTTTAAGAATAATAAAGCTTTCCTCTTGGAAAAATTATGTCTTTTATTCCCTTACCAATATCACAGTGCACTACATTAGTCCTTGATTTAAAATTTTCCTGAATACTTTCTGAAAATGAAAACCGTGCTATCCTAGTGTTCCCTGATTATGTATAACCTGAAAGAAATTCAAAATGTGGTGAAGCATGACCTTTCATTCCTGAGGCGATGTGGGCTATCCTTCATCAAGCTGTGCTTTTCTAAATGGTACCCCTTTAATGTCCAAAAATGCTTTTTAAGATTCTCTCCTGCCCAAAAGGCATCCAAACTAAATGGTCTATAATTTCCTGAAGAGTTCCTGGAGTCCATCTTCAATAATGACATTATGTTGGCTGTTTTCCAGGTGTCAGGTTGTTGTGGGTTAAAAGATAAAGCTGTTTTTCCCCCTTCCCCCCCCGGGTGTGGGGGGGTGTGGGAACGGGCAGGGACGGAGCCAGTCCCCGGCATGGCTGCATTCCCCGCCTGCAGCGTTGGTGCGGGCCTGGCCCCTCTTGGGCCAGCGGGAGCGGCGGCCACAGCCCTGTTTTGTCTGCGGGGGGTGCGGTGGCCCCCTCCCCCACCGTGTTCACACCAGGCGGCGTGGCTATCCTTGGTCAGGGCTCGGCGCTGCTCTGGCCCCCGCGTCGCCGCATGGCACTGGCGGTGCGGGCAGTGGCGGCTCTCGCCGGCGCGTGTGTGGTCCTGGCTGGGCGCGGTGGCACGTACGCCTGTAGTCCCAGCTGTTGGGAAGGCCAAGCCCAGCGGATCGCTTGAGCCCGGGGGTTCTGGGCTGCAGGGCACTGTGCTGGTCAGGGTGCCGAGGGTTCCGCCATAATCGGATCCGCACTTCCGGCTCGGGGCACCGGCGCACTTCCAGCTCGGCCACATCTTTCCATCAGCAGTGGTATTCCTTCCCAGGAAAAAGGGGGGTGGCCGTCCGCGGTTCTTCTAATTGTCTGAGTGTCTTTTCAGAAGCCGGGCAGAGGCTCGGCGCTACCCTAGAGCTCCTCTAGGTCTGCCTGGGACCCAGGAGAGCTGAGATTGCGGTCCTTCTCTAATTATCCTGGTGTCTCTTCAGGAGCCCCCAACAGAAAACTGGCACTANGGGCCATGGCTGACCCCAGCCCGGGACCGGGATCGCGCCTCCCGCAGCGATTCTGGACGGCACGAGCACTGCCCACACTGGTAAGCCCACGCCGCGCTGCCCGGCAAAGCCGGGGCCGCACAACGCCGAGACTCTGCATCAGACTGGAGCTGCACCCCCCACAGCAGCGCCCGCGGTCCGCACCGCCGGGGGGGGAAAGGGCAACCGAAAAACCATGTGGGCATGGGGCCGGGCGGCCCCGGAGCGGAAAGCAGTCGCCGGGGCCGCCAGCACAAGGCGAAGCCGCCGTACGGCGACTCGATCGTTTTTACTTTCATTTTTTAGCCCCACGACAAGTTGAAAGGGGAGAGGTTAAAAAAAATGTGTCCTATAATTATCATATTACCTTCCCAGTGAACATATTGCAGAAATTATTTATTTTTGCCTATAAATAATTTGGTTTTTTAGTCTGTATTCTGTGAGCTTATATTGGAAGGGGCTGAACCTCTGTAAATCCTTTAAGCACATGAGTAATTCCACTTACATTAACAATACTGTTTCAGCATCTGCTTAGAGTTACATATATGCTTAATTACTCTGTTGGGACTTAAGTGATATGGGTTGGGATAGCCTCGTGTTGTTATTTCTGTTGTCACTAAATATACATAAAATGAAAGTACAAACCACTATCATTAATATGTATGTTGCTCTACTCCTGTTTGTTTAAGAATAATAAAGCTTTCCTCTTGGAAAAATTATGTCTTTTATTCCCTTACCAATATCACAGTGCACTACATTAGTCCTTGATTTAAAATTTTCCTGAATACTTTCTGAAAATGAAAACCGTGCTATCCTAGTGTTCCCTGATTATGTATAACCTGAAAGAAATTCAAAATGTGGTGAAGCATGACCTTTCATTCCTGAGGCGATGTGGGCTATCCTTCATCAAGCTGTGCTTTTCTAAATGGTACCCCTTTAATGTCCAAAAATGCTTTTTAAGATTCTCTCCTGCCCAAAAGGCATCCAAACTAAATGGTCTATAATTTCCTGAAGAGTTCCTGGAGTCCATCTTCAATAATGACATTATGTTGGCTGTTTTCCAGGTGTCAGGTTGTTGTGGGTTAAAAGATAAAGCTGTTTTTCCCCCTTCCCCCCCCGGGTGTGGGGGGGTGTGGGAACGGGCAGGGACGGAGCCAGTCCCCGGCATGGCTGCATTCCCCGCCTGCAGCGTTGGTGCGGGCCTGGCCCCTCTTGGGCCAGCGGGAGCGGCGGCCACAGCCCTGTTTTGTCTGCGGGGGGTGCGGTGGCCCCCTCCCCCACCGTGTTCACACCAGGCGGCGTGGCTATCCTTGGTCAGGGCTCGGCGCTGCTCTGGCCCCCGCGTCGCCGCATGGCACTGGCGGTGCGGGCAGTGGCGGCTCTCGCCGGCGCGTGTGTGGTCCTGGCTGGGCGCGGTGGCACGTACGCCTGTAGTCCCAGCTGTTGGGAAGGCCGAGCCCAGCGGATCGCTTGAGCCCGGGGGTTCTGGGCTGCAGGGCACTGTGCTGGCCAGGGTGCCGAGGGTGCCGCCATAATCGGATCCGCACTTCCGGCTCGGGGCACCGGCGCACTTCCAGCTCGGCCACATCTTTCCATCAGCAGTGGTATTCCTTCCCAGGAAAAAGGGGGGTGGCCGTCCGCGGTTCTTCTAATTGTCTGAGTGTCTTTTCAGAAGCCGGGCAGAGGCTCGGCGCTACCCTAGAGCTCCTCTAGGTCTGCCTGGGACCCAGGAGAGCTGAGATTGCGGTCCTTCTCTAATTATCCTGGTGTCTCTTCAGGAGCCCCCAACAGAAAACTGGCACTATCCTAGAGCTTTCCCATCCCAACGCGGGGTCTGGGAGAGCTTAATTTGTCTGTTTTTGTGCTTTATTGTCGGTTTTCTTTGTGTGTGAAATAAACCTTGTTACTTGTGTGTTTTCTTTTTTGGGTGTGTGTGGCTTCTCTCGGACATCTCTTGTCAGTACCATGCTTCCTAGTGGTAAAACCATGACACTAACTGACTGGCCATGTGCATTCTCATGTCTGAGCCAAGTGCAAGGTAACATATGTTATATGAAACTGCTTTCCATCAAAATAAGCTATGTGCATATATGATCAATTGCTACAGCTCAGCTGATGCTCAGTACTTTGTTAAGAGGTGGTACTGCAAGTTGTCTAAGCATTGTGTTTTGATTAGTAATTTTTGTGAAGTTTTTGGTGTTTTGTTCAATAGATTCCTCCAGCACTTCATTTGCAATACAAATTTTTCATTTTAAATAATTCATACTTAATTACAGTAGTTGTCAGTTTATGTGGTCCTTTTCATTCTTGAAATGCTTTAGAAGCATTAATTCCCACAAAGTTTTGAGGAGCAATTAGGTATTAATGTTCCATTTTTACAAACAAAAACTAGAAAATACAGAGGTTGGGCAAATATTTCAGAACATCAACTGTAAAATTAGGCACTGACTAGATAGAGAGAGACATGATCTAATTTTCAGAGGCATTGAAAACATTTGCATATTCAGAATGGAAACTTTTGTCCTAGTAGTTAAATTCATAAAGAATCTTGGATACCATATTACTGAACATTACAAGTTTTTAACTGCTCAGGATCAAGATATGGGAGGAGTTCATTAGAATGTTTACAGCAGGTGAGCATGAAGCTGCCTAAACTGACACAAAAGAAAGAATGGTTTCCAGATTCTCACAATTCCAGCTGTATAAATAACCCTTTACAAACTTCTCTCTGTGTGGGCTGAAGAACTCTGCATCCTTTCCTGGAATGAACTGCTTAAATCATTTCTGAAGAAAAAACAGATTGAGAGAATTGGGAATTGTCAGCATGATCTATTTTCTCATGCATTCACAAGACTGGACAAATTTTAGGACTGCTATTTAACAGCTCCAACAACCATTGTAGAATTTGTGTCCCAATAAGAGATTTCAGCCAAACAGCAAAGCTGTTGGGAGCTGTGGTTTTGGTCTTGCTTTTTCTATCAGCCTGAGAAGAGAACTTGATATGGGAAAAATGCCTGATCACCAGAGTATGGTAGAAAAAGCAGGTCAGTACATGCCTTTATTTTTAATAAAATAAATATCTAACACTGAATTTCGCACAAAAGCAGTCTCCTAGATACACACTTCACATGCTCTGAGCACAGCTACTCCTTCAGGCTTCTCAAAAAGCATGGGTGGGATACACCCGGTTTCTCTCTATGAACAAGGGAAAGGGTGCCTGAGGTAGGTGTTCTGCTGCTGAGCATTTGTAAACATGTGTGGAAAGAGATGTTTAAGTAATGAGAATTTTAACTGATGGTGTCTCTGGCCGATGGGGCTGAATTCCAGCTTCGAAAGTTTGACAAGAGTGGTGTTGAAACTTTTGCAACTACATGCCCTAAGGGTACATCTATAATGATGATTATTCTCAAACATTTTGAACCCCATAAGCCATCGTTTCTTGTTCGCATCATATATCTATGGGCTCTTTGGTGTAAACCAAACTTGTTTGTATTGCACTTTTTAACATAATGAGCATAGAGGTAAGATTTATCCCAAGTTTCCTTGTGGGACAGTGCTGTGAATCATTTGGCAGCATTCTAGGCAAGCTGCAATTTATAAATAGTAAAGAAAGGAAGGAGGTACAGAAGGAGTCAGAAGCAAAGAGTAGCAAATGGACACATTCATGGTCAGAGTGTAGAAGTATCTTTGGATGAGAATTTCTGATGAAGTATAGAAAAGCAGGACATAGTCAGCAGTGTCAGACTGAGCTTCGTATCCTGATGTGTGGCAGGTTTACAGTACTGTGATACATGGCTGGCAATCATGTTTAAGTATTCATAACTCCTAAAAAATTGTGGGTCTGAGACTGAAGGTGACTGTAAAATTGATACCAGTGCAGACATGACTGTAGTGAATTATCCAAAGCTGCAAAGCGAATTTAGGGCCAGAGCTAAAATCAGATGTTAGATTTTCTAGTTCTTCCATTCGTAGCCCAGGTCACTGGACTTTACTTCTCCAAAAAGCTCAATCAAAACATAAAAGTTCAGAACTGCACTCAGTGCTTAAGAAAAATCATGTAACAATGAAAAATGAGAAATAATTGATATGCAAATTTTTAAGAGACATTTATATACATACTATTAGCAAAGGATCACATGCATTGGTGAATCAGCAGCTTTAATCAGATGAAAATACTTTTGAGCATAGTTCCAATGTGATGAATATGCTAGAGTTGTAGATCACCAGGAAGTTTAATATGCTGTGCACAATTATGCACATTTCTTCTCAATTCTTTTTTTGAAGACAGAGAGCAAATAGGATTTAAAGCAACAGTCATTCGCTTCACACAAGCACAAAGAAAATTTATGGAGAAGCAGGCAACTGCCTGCTTCACACACACACACACACACACACACACACACACACCCCTACCACTTGCCAGCTTCCAGAATCTTTCTAGAAAACAATTTCTACCTTGTTTCCCTGTCTACTCCCCTCTTTCTCCCCTAAATTTGGTTTCATGGCCCCACTAAACATTCTTCTTCATCTTTTTTTTTTTTTTTTCAGTGACAGAGAGGCTCCTGGCCTGTGGCTATCCTGTGCTGGATAAGTTACCCCTTCCTGGCAATGGTCTTACACTCTGTCCCTGGCATGAGATGTCTTACTGTAGCTTGTGGTGACTGGTGGAAGTTTCTGTGGGTCTGTGTGTAATGAAGCCTGCAATGGATGAATAGGTTGAATGTTTCATTCAATTTTGAGAGTATGGTTGTGTTCAGTGTCTTTGATACTTTCGTTTGTCAGTGGATGACGTTGTACCTTACACAAGCTGTCCATCTTTAGCCTTTCTTGAAGCATGTCTCAGCAGTTTTTCCCTGGCTCACCCGCACATTAGTTTGCCGGAACAGGCAATGATCTTTGCATTGATGTAGCTGTTTTCAAATGAATAGTATTTTCCAACCAATTTCCATTTGAAAAGAAGCATATGGGCGTCCTACGGGGATGAGAGGTTCCATGTCCCTATCTCAGCCATTTGACACTATTAAGATTAAACACTTGTGCTGTGTTGTTGTGTTTTGGCACAGGACATCTGAGGTGTAGTGTGAGGACAGGGTGAAGTTAGGCTTCTGTAGACCATCCAGATACCTATAGTACATCGAAAGTTGGGTGCTCGGAGGTTCCCCCCTTGCTATCAATTGAAGAGCTGAAAGTGCACCCTGGGGGATGAATAGTTGACTAGGCAGCAAGGACACCCCCTGGAATGCTGATGCTAGATAACACGGATGTAATTGTTTCTGCATTTGTGCGTCAATGGTCATTTATTTGCATTTATTGACTGCTTGACACAGATCTACAACATAGCCATCTCGATAATGTAAGAACAGCAGCCAGTCAAAGAACTAATTGGATGACTTATCCTAAGGATCAGATCCTTAGTGATGATTTTTTAAGCATTATTGTTCATTTTCTTGTTGGATGTTTTTATAGCTGTCATCTGTTGCCATCAGACAGTATTAATGCGATACACAGTGGTGCTCTCTTTGCAGGAGCAAAATGAGAAAAACATTTCTGTTCTGCATACTGATAGCTACTAATTACCTTAGCTGCAGAGAACTCCATTCTGTGTTGAAGAAGTATTTGAATTCATAAACTGACAGAAAATCATGTTAGGTAAAATTATTTCAATTTTGTTTCAAACTCCACAATTTCTAATAAAATATCTGACTTTTGTTGGAGCTGTACATGTCACCAGACTGCAGATGTTTACCACAGTACATCCATGCCAGTCATCTAGATGGGGAACTTTTTCACAGGACTAACCAATTCCTTCTGACATTAGAGGTACAGCAGGAATGGGGTGCACACTGGTTCCCAGTTCAGGAGCACTCTTTCCTTGCTGTTTGCTGAAGAATATAAATAGTCTAGATCTGTGCTGCAAATGTAGTGGGGGATCAAGATAGCTCAGCCACAAAGCATTCCTACTGATGGCAGCATTTTTTTGGAAGGGAAAATTGATCCAAGCTGACAGCTGCGTTGGAATGGCTAGACTGCAGCTAAGTCATTTAAGGCCAGTTTGAGTATCTCACCCTGCACTGCAGCCCAGACATAGCATAGCAGCTCCTATGCAAAGAAGGCACATTTTAACTAAACAGTTTTTGTAAGATTTTGATATTGCAAAAAGACATTAAGACAGTTTTGTTTAGAAGTTAGTAAAAATAAAGACAAGCATAAATAAAGGAACATACTCTGAACATGGACAGGTTTTTTGCTCTTGCAGTACAAGAGGATTGTAAAATGGCTCTGAAAACAATAGCTGACATCACTTTAGATACCCCAAAACTTCTACGCAAGCCAAGATAAGATGCAAATCTTGGTTAGCTCATTCTAAGAGCACAGCAGGACCTGGTTCTACACTGCAGCAACCCCCACGGAGAATCTCAGCCAGCTCTTTGGTGCCCAGCTCATCAGGTAGTCAAAACCTTGAATGCGGGTCATAAGCATCTACGAATATTCAAATGTAGCCATCAGTGCCCAGAAGTGGCAGCACCTGAATGCTCACAGGTATTCAACATTAAGTAAATTGATAGTTTTGCTTTACTTTTTGCTGGTAGTGGTAGAAAATACACCTACGTGTGGCACTCTTGTTAGTGCTTCCAGCAGTGTGAAAAAGGATTGTTTTGTGGAGAGTGAGATGCCTAGGGTCACTATAATAAGTCTGGTTCAGGAAGGTCTGCACAGCCTCTGTCCTTAGCTACCTGTAGTTTGGACAAAAGGTATCCTTTTCTATTATCACCAACTAAATTATTAGAATTAATAAAAATGCTCTAGGATTTATTTTTTTAACTCTCTTCTAGCAGTAAATTTATATCTGCTGCTGCAGCAAGGACTATGCCAGGTTTTTGTTTTACTGCTAGGCCTAGAGAAAGTTTTATGAAGAGGGAGAGAAATGTCTGGGATTCATTACCTAAAGAGAAAAGATAAAAGGGAGCAGGTAAGAATATGTAAGATGGTGTGAGGCAGTGAAGGCTGAGGAAGAACATCTCTTCTCTGAGGCTAGGTTTTAACAGCAAGGTCTGGGGATATTTCTTTGTCTTCTGATCCAGGAATGGGATATCACTGAGGTGGAGACATGACATCTTTGTCCTCTGCTTTATGTTGGTGTCCATGGAAAATAAAGCATGGAAATGTGAAAAGAACAGTGCTGG